>PVJH01026823.1:0-29532 GCA_004026705.1 Nesogale talazaci
ACAGCTTCCAAGGATCTTTAAAACCAATCACATTTTTTTTAATTTAAATCATTTTATTAGGGGCTCGTACATCGTTTTTCCAATACATAAATTAATATACTGTGCCAAGCACATTCACACATCTGCTGCCGTCATCATTCTCCAAACATCCGGCTTTTCCCTTGAGCCCTTTGTATCGGCTTTTCCAACCCGCCCCCCTTCCCCTGTTTTTCCTCCACCATCAACCCTCAATATTTTATAAATTATTATTGTTCTGTTGTATCTTACTCTGCCCGACTCCTCCCTCAGCCCACTCCCCTGATGCCCGTCCTCCAGACAGGAGGTCACATATAGATATTTGCAGTTGGTTCTGTCTCTCTACACCATCACTGTCTGGCTGCATCTTGACTGGTCTGTCTCCTCCCCGTGGCTCCCCTGTAAAGGGGTGGCCAATTACCCACCAGTGGGCCTTAGGTCCCCACCCTGCTCTTGCCCTCACTCGTAATGAAGTGATTCCTGTTCTTTGATGCTCGATAACTGCTCCCTTGGCCCCTCTTGATCACACTTGCTGGTGTGCTTCTTCCATGTGGGCTTTGCTGTCTCTGTGCTGAATGGTGACTCGGTTATCTTCAAGTCTTTGAGACTCTAGACATTCAATCATTTGGTGCTGGGCACCATCATTTCTTCTACTCTGTTTGCCTCTGTATCCTTTTGTCTTCAGCTATATCGGGAGTTAATTGGTCCATTGATTTTGATTTTTGTTCTTTGATGCCTGATGCCTGATTGCTTCAGCACCTCATGATCACACAGGCAAGTGAACTTCTTTTATGGTGGGTTTTGTTGCTCCTGAGCTAGATGGCTGCTTGTTATGCTCAAGCCTTTAAGACCCCAGATGCTATATCTTTTGATAGCTGGGCACCATCAGCTTTCTTCACCACCCTTGCTCATGCTCCCACATGTCCTCAGTGGGCACCTAGGGGATGTGTGCACACAGTGATATGTGTTTTGTTTTTTTTTCCCCGTTTGATGTCTATTGCCTAGACCACCGTGTGGCCACTCTGGCTGTTGTGCTTCTTCTGTGTGAGTGTGGTCTCTTCCCTTTGCAATCTTTCCTACCACCACACACTAGTTAATAATGCTTACACAATCAAGAGAAGACACTTGGGAACCATTCTCATAAAGTTCATGGTAAGGTTTAGAATCACTAATTTGCTACTTATAATCACAAATTATCCAAGCACAATCTTTAGGAATTCTACATCAATAGTCATGCTGCATGAATCAGAATTTGGTTTGTGATAAACCCTGAGGAAATGAAAGATACCATTGTGGTTGTAATTGTGAGGATTTTGATGGTGATGATATTTGAGAAAGCTGATAATGGTGTTTCTAAAATAGTTTTAAATTGTTGTGTATTAAATATTAAAACATATCTTGGGTATCATATCTTCAATGTCTGAAAAGAATATACAGGTAGTCCCTAGCTTAAAATGGGGATCTCTTCTGATGACACTGCTGCTAACCTAATTCTGTGGAAAGTGGAATGCTTCTTTCAGCATTCATCATTGATGACTCTTGTTCTCAAAGTCTTTATAAATCCAATATCTAAATACTTGCAAGTAACCATGCTATATATATATGCATATATATATATTTAATTTATAACATAGTGCATATTACTGACATCAATATGTAGAAAGAAAACAGATGGTTATAAATAGAATTCATAGATACTGAAGTATCTCATATATAGGTATAATTATCTCTTCATAATTTCTCAAAGCCATTAACAGGTGGTGTAGCCCAGTGCATGGTGGTTTTCATGGTGAGCAACTAACAACAGGGTTAGTTCAAAATTATCAGCCAGTGTGCAGGGGAGACCAGGCTTTGTTTTCTACTCCTGTTCAGAGTTACGGTCTCAGAAACCCACAGAAGCTCCACTCTGTCCTACAGGCTCTCTAAGAGTTGAAAATGACTCCATGGCAGTGAGTTGGATTTTCTGGGTATTTTTTTATTCTACTGGGTATGCTTTTGGTTAGCAGTTAACCAGCATATTAACTTATCTATTGCATCTCTGATCCACATAGGTGATTGTTACAAAGGTGTTGAAGTATCTAAACATAAGGAAACATAGCATACTCAAAAGGAATAGGTCTTGGAATTTTCATGGCACAAGCATCGCCTAAAATCGCTGTCTTAGTAGAGTTGTGCTAGAAGGAATTGTTTCAATAGTTGCCTGAAATTTATTATTATTAGCATATCCATTTATTTCCACAAAACCATATCTCTGAGTTATAGATAATAAGTTTTTTTTTTCTTCAGGTAGCTGTGTGAATTATTATACAGTAGCGATAGCTTATTTTCTTTCTATTTTAGCATAAAATGAACTCCTGGGCTTTTTTCCTATTCAAAACATGAAGAATATAGTCTAGTGTATAACTTAGTCCCGTCAATACTATGTGTTAGTATGATAATTTTCTCTTATTCTCTTTTTCCTCTTTTCTCCTCTTCCTGCTCAAGTATGTCCTTGTGAAAGTTAACTATTTCTTCTGCTTATTTATCTTAAAAGTAGGTCAATTATCCTTTCTTGAATGAGCTAAGCAGTTCAGGCAGGGCTCTATGAATAGAGGTTACTACAGACATCAAAGAAAGCATTGTATTAAATATGGTGTATATGAAATTTTCCAACATTAGGCATTTTTTGGTGTGTGTGCATGGAGTTTTATCCTTTTGTTTTTATAAATGCCATTCTTTCCTGGGGCTGATATAACAAAAGTAGGTCAAGGAAGTGACTTTAAGAAACAGAACTGTATTTTCTAACAGTTCTGGAGAATAAAAGTCTTAATCCAAAACATTCTGTTGACTCTCAAGAAAGATGTCACTTGTTCACCTGTCTTTAGGAACCCTCGGGACTTTTTGGTGTTGCCTGGCTTATAAGCAAATTGTGACCCTCCTTCTGTGTTTGTCCTTCTCTTTTATGAAGTGCCAGGCAAACCAATTAGAATGTGGATGCAACCCATACACCTGTATAGTTTTGCTTAATGGGGGAAGGTTTACAAAGAAAAAGGCAAACATTTATCATTCACGATGATAGGATTAGTTCTTCAACATATCTTTTGGAGGGACATATGTTGATTCAGAAAAGGAAACTGCTTTTTCTTAGAACAACTGTACATATGAGAACACATGCTACCTGATGTCATCACAACAGAGAAACAAAATTTGAAGCAGATTTGGCAATGGAGATTAAGAAAGAAAGCAAAGCTAGAAAATAGTTTCAGAAGTTTATTTCAGAGTTCCTGGAGGGGAAAAGCAGAGAAAAGAACAGGAGCATCCTCAGTTCCTGGGTGAAGTACACAGGATCCCAGGTAGGGCCCCTTGAAATCACCCTGTCCAGGTGAGAGGTGGAGAGTTTTATAGACCAGGTCTGGGAGTAGCTGAGGAATTGTCCACTGTAACTTTGTTGTCTACAGGCCCACAGTTAAGCAACTCTGTTCAAAGTTGGCTGTAATGGTTGGCTATTCTTCAGCACCTGGGCCTGAAGCCTGGCCTTTTGTAGCATTCTTGGCTGTGTTTTCCACAGCTGTATCTCCTAGTCCACCTGCCCTGCTAACTAACCCTCTGTCTGACATTCCAGTGTTTAGGTGATAAGGAGTGTCGTACTCTGGTTGCTTTCTGCTGGGAGGAGCCACTGTAGGTTTAGACATTGGAGCAAGCAGAAGACAGAAGGTGGGGTTGGGGGTGGGGGTGGGAAGGCAGAGGCCAAGCGGGTATGTGGATTAAGTAGTAGCTGGTTTACTGTGTCCCAGGACAGTTCTTGCTGAGTAAATCTGAGAAAACATAAGAAAAAGAGATAGAAAGAAGCCCTGATAAGGGTAACAACCAGGTGTCCAAGAGGGATTGCAGACAGCTAAATGGGGAGTAATTCTTCCTTTCATGACCTCGGATGTTATCACTTAGGGAGGCCAACATGTCTATGTCTTGCTTCACCATTTCTATGTCTTGCTTCACTAGCCCAGAGTCATTGATGTAATACCATCACCCATCCCTGAGGAAGAGGCAGGTGCTTCTCTTTTTTCAGCAGTGAGAAGATCCAAGGTCCATCTGTTTTATAGGATGTCTTGGGTCAAGGAGGTGATTTGGAGTTGCAAGGAGACCAAGGATGCTATGGTGGACTCCAAAGCAGTCTGCAATTGGTCTTCAAGATCTTGTGCTGAGATGATGGAGTGTCTGTGGGTACCTCCAGTCATTTCAGATGCTGTGATTGGAGCGGTTAGGCTCATACTGTCACTAAAGGATGGAATATTGCTCTTTTTGATCATCAAGCAGAGAGTAACCATATTAACTCTGGTTGACCCTATAGGATTATCTGTGGAAATGCGGTAACTGTCAAAGAAGGTCCTGTTGTAAAATTGACACATTTATTTAAAGTTCCTTTGCATTAAAAGAACTGTCTGGAATTAGAGAAAATTTTAGCATTAACAGTTATACTGTATCTGAAAATTCTGTTCTGAGAAAAGACATCTACATTCCTATCTGGGAAATAACAGACTTGCTGTGGCTGAGTCTGATTTACTTCCTCTGTGGGTGGCCATGTCTGCTCTGCTGTTTCCCCATGTTATTGGGGAGTCATCAGTTTGATGTCTTTTATATTTATCGCATGTAAGGGGCCCAGTGGACAACAGGTGAGAGGGATGGCTGTTGATTTCCATGTCAGAGCCCTGGAAAGGGTGTAAAGGACCAGAACAGGAAGGCAAAACTGGGAAAGTAGTCCCTGTGTCAACCAGGAAGGCTAAAGCCTTACCTGCTACCTTGATTGCTACCCTAGACTCTGCAAGGGTGATTAGGGTGGTTGAGTCCAGGCTCTGTCAGTTCCCCGCAGCCAGGCCCAGTAGCCTAAACAGTGCATCAGGACTTGGAGGGCCAGGTCTTCCATGGCTGTGCCAAAGGACAGTCACTTTTTCAGTGGCCCTGTTGCCTGTATGGCAAGCAAGATTTGTTGGTGAATGAGGTTGTGGATAGCAATTGGCCCATGACCTTGCTGACCACACTTGAAGCAAGCTCATGGAGTGGCCTGAAACTATTGTTTCCAGGGCCTGGAAAGGATGCCCACATCTCACTGACTGCTGAGGGCCTTAGGCTGCATTCAAGATTTGGGCCTGTAAACTTGTCTTCTGGGAATTTTGGAACTCCCTGTCTGCCTCTGCCTGCTCCTCTCTGGTATTAAAGACTTTAAAGGCCATATTTACCAGGTCCTGGATAGGAGTCTGAGGGCCAACTTCAGCCTTTGTTACCTTTTTTTAATTTCTGAAGCTGATTGAGTAATGAAATTTGTGGCAAGAACTGTGGCCCCTGCTGGTGAGATTGGGTTTAGACAGGTATATTGGGTAAGGTATATTGGGTCAGGTGATTTAAAAATGCTGCTGGAATTTTATCCAGCCTCTGAGTAATTTCCCCAATTTTATCAAAATTAACTGCTTTGAGAAATTGCCTGGAGGTGAAGGGGCAGTCAAGGCACACTGGAGCAATTTATCTTGGTGGACCCAGCTGGCCTGGTCTGTCTGGGTATTGTTCTGGTAACTCCAGCCTGGTTCCTAGCTAAGGAATGATCTGGGTCTCTGGAACCAAGAGGGTTGGGGGGAGTCTGACTTCCCAGTTCCCCAGGAAAAGAAGCAGAGAGAATCAGGTGGCTCTGGGTCCAATTCTTTGGATGGAACTCTGTGATGGACTCAAGATTCAGAAATGAGATGAATGAACAGAGCCTCTAAGGAAAGAACCCTGCAGCAAAGGGCAGTGGTCTAAATAGCAGAAATAACATTCAGTCAGGCACACACTTGTCAATACAGTGGTTGACAGCTGAGACGTCCTGGTCTGAGGGAAGGGGAGATGGAAGAGAGAGGGGGTCCTGCACTCATCCAAGGGCATGCAGGGGCACAGGAAGACATCTCTAATCCTCCCAGAGGTTGATTTGACAATGGGAAGAAAGAAGGCCATGGTAGAAAACAATTTTAAGGGTTTATTTCAGAGTTCCCGGGTGGGAAAAGGAGAGCAGAGAAAGGGACAGGAGCCCCCTAAGCTCCCAGGTGAGGTTCATGGACCCCCAGGCAAGAGATGGAGATCTTTATAGTCAAGGTTAGGGGAGGGAGGGAGTAGCTGGGGAATCTTCCATGTAACTTTGTTGTCTGCAGATCCAGAGTTAAGCAACAGCATTCAAAGTTATCTGTAATGGTTAGTCTTCTTCACCTGTGCATCAAGAATACTGAAGGGGAGGAGGAGGACGGGGAACGGGAGGGTCTATCTCATAGCCACCTTCCCTGCTAACTCCCACTTCGGCCTGGCTCACACATGATTATCATAATGACATCACAGAACCCTGACAACTCTATCAGTTATTTAGCTGAACGATCCCATTTCTTAGACTAGCTGGGAAATAACTTTTCTTTCTTAATTTGAGAATCCTGTCTTATCACTGATCAGCATGAAATGCACAATTACATTTTTTTTTTCTAATCAGACTCTCCTTTTCTCTCCTCTGTGTCCATTGATCGCAAATCATGCCAAGCTCACTGACTCCTGGTGACCTTTGGGGGGAGGGTGGTGATAAAGTGCTCCTGTGATGTTCTCAGACTGTAAATCTGTATCAGAGTGGAAACCTTCCTCTTTGTTGTCTTGAACAGCTGGGTTCACAGCCCGGCAGATCATCTACTACCTCCCTTTGATGCACTTTGGTAAAGATAATCAGGTGATGGACATTTGAGCTTTGACTCTTTCTAAGGTGTAAACATTTTGGAAAGTCAAGGTAAGCATGGAACCATATCCTTTGCTTCTCCAGCTACCAAGTGTGACTTTGAAGCCAACAGCTGCGGTTGGTTCGAGGCGATTAGTGGTGACCATTTCGACTGGTTCTGGAGTTCTCAGAGTGATCTTTCTGTTGATTTCCAGCAACAGGCACCTCCTCGAGATCATACTTACCACACAGCCCAAGGTAAGATGTAAGCAGTGGCAGCAATTGGGCTGCTTTTGTTTATTTTTTTTGGGGGGGTAAGCCTGGGAAAAGAAAGAGATGTTACATTGTAATATTAGGGTAGTTGAATAGTATTCATTTTAGCTACATTGCCTGCATGGAATAATTCTTTTATGGTATACACACACGTGCAAACACACACACATATATTTACAAAATTCACCAATAATCTTCATTATAATTTAGGCCTAGGTAGAGATGATATTGCTATGTTTGTAGGAATAAATTTGAGTACCATCCATTCCTTTTTTCTATTGTGTGGTCTTAATTTAGAGTTAAGTGGGGTATAACTTATTTAGTGTTGGGATCAAAGAGTTATCTCTTACCTGGGGCCCAGTAGGCTAACTGATGATTTGTTTTTGTATTCCAATAGGACATTTTATGTTCATTCTGAAGAGAAGCAGCAGTTTCTCACAAATTGCTAAACTCCAAAGCCCAACTTTCCGTCAGACAGGACCTGAATGCACACTCTCTTTCTGGTAAATATTATAGATAATGACCAATTACCCTAGAAACCCAGAAAAAGGAATTTATACTTCATAATAAGGATTATATAGTACTTAGAGAATGAATGTGGCCTCACTTCTTGCTCAGTGTTGCATTTATAATCTAGTCATAAACTATGAATAAACTGATGGTGATGTAGCAAGAATGCTAATGTGTTTTATTATCAATGTATTAATACTTAATGTGCAGGTATGGGAGGGAGTTTGCGGAGCTGGAGGCATGCTCAGTAAATGTTTCTGTTGAATTCTAGCAAGGTATTTGAAGTCTCTAGAAGGAATTAGAGCAAGATTACTAATCCTGGGTTTTCCTTATTTGAGGCCCTGCTTTTTATAAAAAAATCATTTTATTAGGGGATCATATAACTCATCATGATCAGTACATACATCTATTGTATACAGACCACATTTGTACATTCGATTCCATCATCATTCTCAAAAAATAGGTCTTCTGCTTAGGCCCTTGGTATCAGCTCCTCATATTTTCCCTCCTTCCATAACCCCCTCCTTCACGAACACTTAATAATTTACAAGTTATCATTATTTAGTCATGTCATACACTGTCCAATGTGTATGATCCAACTCTGGATCTACAGACAACAAAGTTACATGGAAGATTCCCCAGCTACTCCCTCCCTCCCCTAACCTGGACTATAAAGATCTCCATCTCTTGCCTGGGGGTCCATGAACCTCACCTGGGAGCTTAGGGTGCTCCTGTCCCTTTCTCTGTTCTCCTTTTCCCACCCGGGAACTCTGAAATAAACCCTTGAAACTCTTGAAACTCACTTCCCTGTTTTCCATATCCCCAGGCAGGAGGTTATATGTAGATCCCTGCAATTTGCTCCCCCTTTCTACTTAACCTTTCCTCCGCCCTCCCAGTATCACCACTGTTACTAAAGGGATCATCTGTCCTAAATTCCCCATGTTTCCAGCTCCAGTGTATATCCCCTGTTCTATCCAGATTTGTAAGGTAGAATTGGGATCATGATAGTGTAGGAAGGAAGCATTTAAGAACTAGAGGGAAGTTCCATATTTCATTGCTGCTTCACTGTACTTTGGCTCGTCTCCTCCCTGTGACAATTCTGTAATGGGTTGTCGCTTCACCTACCCATAGGCTTTGGGTCCCCAATGTGTACTCCCACTCATTTATAATGATATAATCTTTAGTTCTTTTATCCCTGATATCTAATCCTTTGGACACCCCATTGTCACACAGGCTGTGCTTCTTCCATTTGGGCTTTGTTACTTCTGAGCTAGATGGCCACTTGTTTACTTTCAAGCCTTTAAGACCCTAGATGCTATATCTTTTGATAGCTGGGCACCAACAGCTTACTTTACCACATTTGCCTATACACACATTTGTCATGAGTGATAATATCAGGAAGGTGGGCACTCAATGTTATGATTTTTAGTTCTTTGATGCCTGATAAATGATCTCTTTGACACCTCATGGTCATACAGGCTGGTGTGCTTCTTCCTTGTGGGCTTTGTTGCTTCTTAGCTAGATGGTTGGTTGTTTATTTCTAAGCCTCTAAGACCCCAGATGCTATATCTTTTGATAGCCAGGATGCTATATATTTTGATAGCCAGGTGCCAGCAGCTTCCTTCACACTTTTGCTTATGTACATACTTGTCTTCAGCGATTGTGTTGGGAAGGTGAGCATCATGGAATGCCAATTTAATGAACAAAGTGTTCTTGTATTGAGGACGTACTTGAGTGGAGGTTCAATGTTGAGGCCCTGCTTTATATTTTGATAGCACTGTTTTCTGTGCTTACATTTAGGGTAAACATGTAACATTGAATGGAATATGCTTTTCCAAAGGCTGTGTTTTACTCACTTGGTGTAAAAAGCTCATTTTCCCTAGAGAACATGTATAGCACATGAAATGTCTCCTTTTTGTCACACACACACGATTGGAACATATGTCTCAGCCTAGTGGTTGCAAGCATCTTCTAGCACTTATTAGCGGTTGTAGATGCTCCAGGCTTTCCTTTAAAATAATTCCCACACTCCATTCACACAATTAGCATTTTGCTCGGGAACTTGTTATCAGTATTTGTTCTGTTCATTTCTTAACAAGAAAGGGGCCCTTTCCCTGCCAGAGTGGACTATAATTTAATTAAGGCCATGTTCTCTGTTCTGAGCAAAACTCCTTAAGAAAGGCTCTCAGGGCCCTGAGAACCAGAAAGGTACCTCAACAGATAAGTTTTTGCAAATAGACAGCCACAGTTACTGAAGAAAATAAAGACACTTCTCATGAGAGCTGGTTTTTCATTGTTGCCTGAATGAACAGGCCCAAGAGTTACATATGGAGTGTGTACTATAAGTCACTTCGGTTTCTTGTGGGTGCTCTTTTTCAGGTATTATAACTATGGACTGTCAGTGGGAGCAGCTGAACTGCAGCTCCATGTGGGAAAATCTGCCGACTCCACAGTACTCTGGAGAGTGTTATACAACCAGGGCAACCAGTGGTCAGAGGCGATTATTCAGCTGGGGCGTCTGACTCAGCCCTTTCACTTGTCACTAGATAAAGTCAGTCTGGGCATTTATGATGGGGTCTCCGCGATTGATGACATCAGATTTGAAAACTGTTCTCTTCCTCCTCCTGTGGAGAGCTGCGACGCACCAGACCATTTCTGGTGTGGACACACCCAGGCTTGTATAGCGAAGTTTCATCTCTGTGATCTGGTGGACGACTGCGGGGATAATACCGATGAAGTCAACTGTGGTAAGTGCCTTTGACTGCTTAATATGTAGTTCATGCTAAGAGTACCTCCTTAGATAGTGGCACAAGGAGATAGAATGCTTGGCTGGTAACTGAGAAGTTGTTGGTTCAAGTCTACCCACAAACACCTTAGAAGAAAAGTCTAGTCTTTTCTTCTTAGAAGAAAAGACCCACTTCCATAAATATCAGCCATTGCAAACTCCTCAGGAGTTGGGAATACCCTGTGGAGATTTGTTCTACTCTGGTACATATTGGGAATGAGTTGGTTGCCATGGGTTTGAATATGTGATACATATTAGAGACATATGGAGAAACACTGACTTCATAAATCCCTGCCCTCATGTAGCCTGAAGTCTAAGAGGAAATAGGTATTATTCAAATAGTGTATCTATGAATTCATATATATATTTATATATATAGTATAATTGCAGGTGAGCTGGATCTACAAAGAAGGCTATAAGTTCATATAATAAGGGTAATGATCTTTTTAGGAATAACTTTTGGCTCTGCCCACCAACTCCTGATATCATGTATCAAAAAACCCAAAATAAACAATCATAGTGATAAAAATGCAAGCGTTGGAGTGGATAGCCAAAGTCCATCTGTAGATAATTGAATACTTCTCCCCCATAGAAGGGTTATAAGGAAGGGATGATTCAACCAGTGTGGTACAGCACTGACAAAACACACATAATTCCTATGGTCCCTGGATGCTTTCTTTGCCCCCCTACCATGATCCACTTCTATGTCAAGCATCTGGCTAAACCAGAGAACACACATTAAAACATAGAAGAGCTCTCAATGCATGGGATTCAGGATGTAAACCCCTCAAGAACAGTAGTGAGAATGGTGACATCATGAGAATAGGGAGATGGTTGGGCAAGCGTAAGGGAGATAAGGGGAACTTGTCCCAAGATTAGATATATAACCCCAGTAGAAGGGCATAAGTAACAGATATGTAGATGAAGGGAGGCAAGAGACAGTGTAAGATACAAAATCATAACAACAATATATAACAGATCAAGGATTCATGAGGGTTGGAGGGCGGGGAGGGCCTGGAAAGAGGAGCTTATACCAAGGGCTCAAGTGGAAAATGTTCTGGAAATGATGATGCCAACATATATACAAATGTGGTTGATGCTAGTAATGTATGGAATGTTACAAGAGCTTCCAGAGTCCCTAATGAAATGATGAAAAATGATTACCCAGAAAAGGTCTGAAAAATTATAAACAAGAGGTATATGCAAATGTGTTCACAAGAGATGGAAGATGTGGTTGTATTAAGCAGGGAAGGGACTTAGGGATGGAGAAGAAGCGGGATCCCAGATTTTCTAATCTTGATAGCACATATTACGAAAAAGTGTATTTTTTGAACATTTTAAGGAGTAATGTGCTAAAATTGGCACATATATAAATCTTACCCTGGATAATGTAATGAATGAACTAGAGGAGAGTAGGTTCAAGATGCCTCATAAGATATTGCACTAGGGCTGAGCCCTGGTGGCGTAGTGGTTGTGCGTGGGACTGCGGCCCACTGGGATGGAGGTTCAATTCCAGCAGTGGGGCTGGTCCTCCTACTCACACCGCCGGAGAGCAGTGATGCCCCCTCCCCCCCAAAAAAAGATATTGCACTAGTCTCTGAGAAGAGAGCTATGGAATTTTAATCACAGGGATAGGGAAGGGCAAGACAGAATGACTTAACTTTGTGAAAATATTTAGGAGGGAACATTTTGTGAAGTTTTTGACTATAGGGACCAGTGAGTGAAAGAAAAAGCAGTTAGTGAAAGAAAATATCTATGTCTTAAAATCATTCAAAAGTTTAGATCTGTACTTCTAATGTTTGCAGATTCAATGATTGTCCAGGTCCTGCGAGTTATTAAACTGAGCTCTACATAATGCCTATAAATCTTCATCCCCCAAGTAAATGAGAATTTATTTTTTGTCTTTTACTCTTCCTTTTTTTTTAAATTCCCCAAATCTGTCAGCAAATGAGAAATTTGCTGATTAAAATTCAGAAGATAAATTCTTTATTTAGAGTATCAATATTTCTTAAATATCAAGTACATGTCCATTAAATTGGGAGACTAAGTGGGATCATAAAATACTTGTTAAGCCTTAGAAACCATTGCATTAGAAAGTTCCATGTACATTATAGAGAGTTTTGCAGTTATGTAATTATCTGTATTTGATATGATGAGGCATTTTAAAGCCAGAATTGTCATATGTCTTACCAAGTTTATTTTGGCACAACTTAAACTACTATAAAATTGATGATTTTGGCAATGATGATTATAAGTAGTGTTACCAATCTTAATTTATACTTGAAAGCTTTGGCATATATTTAGAAATCTTTTCATCTATTTCTAACCCCCCAAATTCCACTCTTTAAAAAAAGAAAAACACCATCTATTGTTAAACACAAGCACATTCTATTTCAAAGTCCTTAATCTTAACTTAGTTAAGAATGGAGTTCTAGGAAAAGAATGATAATATCAAAATAATAAATAGTAATTTTATACATATACAAAATGGTAACATCAAACTTATATATAATCACTTTTTGCTACTATGTACTATTTTATCATTTAGACATCTTTTGGCTTGGAATGCCTTAGACATTCTGAAGACCACCTTTATTTTTTTTTCTTTAGCACACATGTAGAGACATGAGCTTGTTTTCAAGGCTGGAGCAGGCTGGGTTCCCGTTGGAAATGAAGATGGAGTATGCAATCAGTAGGAGGACAGACCACAGCAAATAGCTAGGCTTTCGTGCCAGCTTCATGTCAGAAGTCCAGCAAGTTGACATTCTCCTTCGGCTCCATTGCCAAAGACTGACACCTGGAGCCGATGCTGCCTGGGCCCAGTGCACATCACACCTGAGCTTGATTAGTCACAACTGAGGAAATAGCAAATGAGCTCTCAACTCCCACCTGACATTTACTCATGTGTGTGCTTCGTTAGCTCTTGCTCTGTGGCTTCAGGAACTGATGATTTGTTCTCCCACAGAAGACTGTGCTTATTGTTTCTGAGTCTCTTTTCACCCTTGGGTCCAAGTGCACAGGAATAATTAAAGAACAGTGGGTATTACATATAATAATAATTATTATTATTATTAATCTTAGGTAAATGAAACTGGGAGGTGGAACTTTCAGTTAATTCCAAATTGTGTCAGCTCTGCCCAAATGATGTCAGATGTGTACTCTATCTCATTTCTTAAAAAATAAATACTTCGTGTCAGCAGCATTCTGACATCTTGAAAACATGAACGTGTTCTTTTGTCAGGCTAGACATTTCAATGGGATAGTCACTGAACAGGGCCGAGGCATTTCTGAATTGTTAAAGGAATTGTTAAGGGAACTATGAACCCTGCTGCACTCAGAGGAGCTGTAAGCCAGCAGAAGAAAAGACCGCAGCTAATTAGACACGATTACAAACAGACAAGGGCATTGGCATTAACTTAGATGAGATACAGATAGGAAAAGGTGTGGCATGTTTGGGGCACACAGGGAAGATGGTGCCTGCAGAGAGGAAGGAAAGATTGCCATGTTTGCATGCAATGGGTAAAGATGGCTAGAGATGCTGCTGCCTTCAAGTCGATTATGACTGGTGGTAACTGAGTAGAAATTCCCTGTAGGGTGTTTTAGGCTGTAATCATGACAGAAACCAGATCTTTCTCCCTTTATGCTGCCCTGTAGGTTTGAACTGACAACCTTTTAGTCAACAGCTGTCAGCTTAAGCATGGCATCTCCAGGCCTCCATTCGATGGGAGAGTTAAGGGCAAATGACGCAAAGAAGACGGTGTTTAGCAATATTAGGAGCAAAGGGCAAAATGGAAGCAAATAGAAAAAAACTTTTTAGAGTAAAGCCTACAAAAGGCCTGCCTCTGATTCACTGGAGGTCCTTATTGAAAATGTGGAGTCTGAAAATACTGGGAATGGGTAGAATAATAAAGGGTGTTATCGTGTGAGGATGGCAGTCAGTGACATGAAACAAATATGTTTGCTCTGTGGAATGGAAAATTGGTCTGCTCTGCAAGCTCTGCAAGCTCTTGGTACTTTTGGAGGTTTAACCTGGAATAATTTGGCAGGGAATTTGACCCTCCACCCAGGTGGATCTAAAATTGAGGCACAGAAGGGTAAGAATGTTCTCAAGTCCACATATCTGGGGAGCACATGTCAAACTCTGATGCCTGGCTTCACCACCCCATAGATCAATCAAATCAACACCTCTGGAAGTGAATTCCTGGCTCTGGTATTTCTACCATGCTCCTTGGTCATTTCTAATATGTAGCTAGGGCTGAAAATTCCATGGAACAATTAGGTTGATGTCTAGATGCAGTTAACCATAGTGTCACGATCATTTGCCTACAGCTTAGTAATGCATGTCAAGATGTAGAAATGTATGAGGGGTGGACATAAAATGCATTCAGAAACTAATGGCCAACTCAATAGGTTTTGCTAGTCCCATAATTTAATACATTGATCTTTCGTCAGTCTTCCTTTTTGAATGTCCACCTTTCACACTCATGCAGTTATCGAAAATACCATGACTTGGATCAGCTATATCAGCCCCCAAAAGTAATGTTCTTGCTTATTAAAACATTAAATAGTTATTGCAGTCATTTTTCAAAAACATTGAATGCAGCATGGAAAACAAATCAAAATGGCATGCTTTGTCATGAGGAAAGTATCAACCAGGTTATTTTACCATATGCATTTATCAATGACAATGCTGCTACTGTTTCTTGGTGTTATTTCAGCTGCTGAACTACAATGTAACTTTGAACATGGACTCTGCAATTGGCAGCAGGATACAGAAGATGATTTTGACTGGACCAGGAACCAAGGTCCCACTTCAACACTGAATACAGGGCCCATGAAGGATCATACGATCGGCACAGTGAAAGGACATTATCTGTACATCGAATCTTCAGAGCCCCAAGTGTTCCAAAACAGAGCTGCCCTCCTTAGCCCAGTTATGAGTGCCACAGACTCAAAGGACTGCACTTTCCGCTTCTATTACCACATGTTTGGGAAGCACATTTACAGATTGGCCATCTACCAGCGAATCTGGAGTAACACAAGGGGACAGCTGCTGTGGGAGATATTTGGCAATCAAGACAACAGATGGATAAGGAGACACCTCCACCTTTCCAGCAGGCAGCCCTTTCAGGTATGGCAAATGAGGTCCATTTCCTAATCTGTATTTGAAATACATTGAAATGCCTAAAGAACAGGAATGGTCACGTGATTCTTAAGTTACAAGAAAATGGAATTTTATCCAAGTTACTTTGACACACTGCTTTCATTTAATGAAGCTCCTTACACTGTTTCCTGCCTTGCATACCCTCAACACTGTGTGATTAAAAATGTCTAAACAGGTAGACATGGCACTGGGAACAGCTGCCCAGTCTTGATATTAAGCACTCACTGTCTTGAAATGAAAACACCATATTATAAAAAAATCTTAATCTCTGCTATTCTCCCAGAAGTAGAGTCTTAAAATGGCAGCTTTGAGTTTTTCATTTGATTCTTTCATTTTCTTATACTGCTGGTAATCATTTAAACTCAAGTAGATGTTTACTTTAAGTTAAAAATCCACCAATGCTGTGGGTCGGTTACTCCTGATGGCCTATGCTCTCTGCTAGATCTCACTTGCTTTCCTTGAAGTCAAACTATGCACAGCAAGTTTGAGTGCCTATGTGGTTTTTACAGTTGTGTGAAACACTTTACATACGAGTATCATCTATTCGACCCTCTTAGCAATTCCTAACATGGTGAAATCAGACATCCTTGGGGCCAGTTTTAGATGGGAAGAAAAAGCTCAGAAAGTTGCCTTCATCCTTACACCAATAATTGGTGAGAAGCAAAACTTTGACTTGGTTCTGATGATTAAAACGTGCTACTAATTTTTTAACTTTTTATTTTCCATTATTCGTTGTGAATGCTAGATAGAAGTGCTTTGTCAGAAATCCAATGTCAGTGTGTCAGTCATGTACTCTGGTGTCGATTTGATTGAGGATGTCGGGGTGAAGTCTAGCCTGTCAATCTGGAGATAGCCAATGAGACCTCTGTGTGGGCAAAGCTTTCTCCTGAGAATTCTGGGAAATCTCACGGGATTTCCAACTGGAGATGAGAGACCATCAACTCAGTCTCTTGGAGACGCTTTACTGAGAAGACAACATGGCAGCAAGCTGATAGATCCTGAGTCCTGGAATCTGGAGGAGCTCAGAGGAGAGAGAAGTCACAGAGGCTTGCCCTGATGGAACCAGACCTCTGGTGTCAGAGTAGCCATGTAGAGACTCCTGCTAATGCTGAGATGCTTGGAAGGCCACAGGGAGATCCCTACCAGCGCTGACATGCTTTTACCACCATTGGATACACACGATTCTGCACCCACTGGCCTGTGATTTTCCTGGCATCATTGCATGTGCTTTGTGAGCCTGAAGATGACTTTAGAGATTGGTATCAGTATCAGATATATGGGCTAATATTGGACTTATTGACTTGGACTGCATTGGGTTGGAATGCTTTCTCAATGTTCATTCATCTTGTATATAACCCTCTTCCTTATATACATATGTGTGTATGAATTTGTTTCTCTAGTCTACCTGGACTAACATAACCAGCTGCACAATCCTTTGCTTTGGTCAGGGTTTCTCCCAGACTTCAACTTGTCTTTTCATTCTCTTAATAGTATCTTTTGAGGAACAGTTGTTTAAGAGTTATTGATAAGGTCCAATGTATCGGTTGTCATTTTAGAGAGCATGCGGAAGATCTTAACATATTTAAGAAAGCTTTGCCTAACAAAATCCCTAAAGCTTTCACTTTCTCTGTTTTCCATCTTCTTTGGGAGCTTCATCTCAAAACAACCTGATAGGACGGAGTAGAACTACCCCTGTAAGATTCTGCGACTGTGACTTTTTATACTAAAGGAGAAATCCATGGGTTTACTTGATGTCAGCAATTTTGTTTTCTTTCACTTTTGAAGATGTCAGCTCATGCCAAGAAGTTTTTTTGATTCTCTAAGTGTTTTGTTTGTTTGTTTCTTTGTTTTAACTCTCATTTCTCTATGATTTCTGTATTGAACAGTTTTCCCTTTTCTTTCATATTGAATCAATTAATCCCCTACAATGTGCTTCTTATCTGACATCTTGCAAGTCTTATCTGTAAAGTTCCATTTGAACTATATTTACATCTTAGATTCCTATATTTTAGAACAAGTGGAATATAATTTTTACAAATTTGTATATGTACAGTTGAGTTACATTAAACACATTCTTCTTGTACAACTAGAACCCCTACTCATATCCACATGATTTTCATCAACTTAAATAGAAAAACAGTACCCCATCAGAAATAAATCTTTATTTTCTCTTCCAACACAATCCCTGATAATCATTAATTAACTTTTGACTGTATGCACTTGCTCCATCTACTTGGTCTATATCAATAGGGTGCTACAATATTTACTCTATGGCATCAAACTCATTTCAGTCAGCAGAATGTGTTCAAAGCTCATCCATGGTGTAACAGATATCAGAAATTTCATTTCTAGTGATGGCTAGATGAGAGCCCATTATGTATATAAGTATTACATCTTGTTTTCCCATGAATTCACTGATGAATGTTCTGGTGTTGCAACATTTGGGCTATCGTGGGTGATGTTGCCATAGATGTTGGTGTACAAGTTTTCTGTTAGTGTGTCTGCTTTTTAGTCTTTGGGATACTTAACCAGGAGTGGAAACAGTGGGACATATTGTATTTCATATGTAGCTTTGTGACTAATTGCCAAACTGTTTCTACAGGACCTTTTTACCTTTCCAGTAGTAATACAAAACCAAAAGATCCAACTCTTGGAGTCAATCCTGGCCCAGAGTGACCCCCTAAGACAGGGTAAAATTGCCCCTGTGTGTTTCTGTCACAAAAACTGCCTGTGGGAGTAGAGAGCACCAGTTTTTCGCAGGTTGTTTCAAAAGTTGGATGCGTAACCACTGCAACATTCAAGAGCATTGCCAGGAATACAGATGGGGACAAATGTCTCCACCTCCACCCCACATGTGCTATTTTCCATTTCTCTGATACTAACCATCCTCTTGGCTAGAAGTGGTATTACATTGTGGTCTTCATTTGCATTTCACTTTGTCTAATGATGGTGACCACTTTTTCATGTACTTACTATTTGCTACTTGCATATTTTAAGAGATTTAAATTAAAATCCTGTGCTAGTTTTTCTGTTTTTAATTACCTTTTTCTGTTTTGTGGTTGTAGGGGTTCTTTTTACATTCTGTATATTTGATGCATAATTAGACTATGGTTCTCAAATATTCTTTCTCATTTGCAGGTTGTCTCTTCATTTTCTTGGTATATTTCTGTGATGCACCAAAATTGATTAATTTTTTTGAAAACCAGATTATTTTTAAGATAAACCAGAATTACCTTTATCAGCTTATATTTTTGTTTCCATGACTAAGAATGCATTGTAAAGTAAATCCTGAAGTGAATAGAAATTTCAATAGCAATTTTAATGTCCCTGAATGGTTTCAGTTTATTTTCCTTCTCATCATAAAGGATGTTTTGCTACCTTTGGCATTATTTTTTTGCATGCCTAGCAAATATTACTTGATATCTGATACAGTTGATTTTATCTTGTTGTTGGTGCTGGAAATGAGTATGAGTATTTTATTTTGGTTTTGCTATCAGCTCAGTTTTGACTGATAGCAAGCCCCTGAAACAGAGTAGATGGGTGACACCAGATTTCCTCAGATGTAATCTTTCTGTAGGCAAGTAGTGTGTGTGTGGAGTTGCTGGATGGGTGTGAATTGTCAACTTCTGTGTCCACTAGAGGTTTTAGGGTCTTCATATAAGTATGTATTTATATGATTTAGAAAGAGCTTGATCCTTGGGATGTTTTGGATTAGATCAGTACTTCGTCTAGGACAAAATATTCCTCACTAGTGAGATATGGCTTCCTTATGTACCCTATCAGATTTATATCCACAACCCTACCACTCATCCATTATTGTGTTGTACTATGGTGAGTTGTGTGCTGTTGCTGTGCTGAAAACTATGTCACTGGTATTTCACATAGCAGCAGATTAAGCCAACATGAACTGGATTCAGCAGAGGCTCTGGATTAAGAACAGAAGACAAAGAAAGCAGAGGCTATGAACTTTAGAAAAAAGATCCTTGTATAGCACTGGAAAATTATCAGACATTGAAGACCTAATGAATATAAACAGAACATTGCCAAAGAGAATGGAAGAAGATGAGGTCCTCAAGTCAGAAGATATTTCCAATACAACTAAGGAAGAGCTGCTTTCTCAAAGTAGTCAAGCATAATGACATGGATGGAATATACTTTGTGGGAATAAAGCCTTCTGGACTTTCACTTGCTGGTGGGGCATCAGTCAAAATGAAAAAAAAAAAAACAACTACTAATAACTGGAACTTAGAGTACACAACATATGATCTACAAATATTGGAATTCATCAAAAATAAATTGGAATGCATAAAGATTGATATCCCAGGTGAGTCGAAGTGGATTGGTGTTGTCTTTTGAAACAGAAAACCTTATTGTTTACTTTTACTGGGAAAGACACAATTAAGAAGAATGACATTGTAATCTTATTCGCAAACGACGTTTAGATCTATCTTGATGTGTAGTTCTGCCTATGGTAGGATTACATCAAACCCAATTCAAGGAAAGCCAGCCAAGACAATGATCATTCAAATTTATTTACCAGCCACAAAAGGGAATGATGAAGAAATGGAAGAATTCTACTAATGTCTTCAGTCTGAAATTTATCAAATAAGTAAGCAAGATGCACTGATGACTAATTATTAGAAATCAAAAGTTATAAGTTAAGAGGAAGGGACAGTAGTTGAAAAATATGATCTTGGTGATAGAAATACGAGTAGCGAATGTATGATAGCATTTTGCACGATCAATGTCTTGTTCATAACAAATACATTTTTTCTACAATGCAGTGACTACACACATGGACTCATCCAGATGGGTTACACATAAATTAATTCACTATATCTGTGAGAAGAGATGATGGAGAAGTTCAATACCAGCAGCTAAAACCAGGCCCTGAGCTAAAATAAAACCTTGAGTATAAGCCATGTGAATTTTGAGAATATATTGAGGATAATTGTCTGCATTGAATACTAATGGCAGAAAACTTGTTTAGCTGTGATATCATATTTAAAAAACTTCATTCGTGGAGAAAGCAAAAAGTCACTGAAAAGAAAGAAAGAAAATATCTAATTGGATGTCAAAGGAAACTTGAAATTAACTCTTAATCTTAGAGGCGTTAAAGCAAGTAGAATGGTGAAGTAAAAGAACTGAACAGAAAGTTCCAAAGGACAGCTTGAAAAGATAAAGTAAATATTATAAGGAAATATTCAAAGAACTAAAATAAGAAAACCAAAATAAAATAACAAGTTCAGTAGGTCTTCAACTGAAAGAATTCAAGGGAAAAATTAGCCTTGCATTGCAATACTGAAAGATTTTATAGGCAAAATATTGAATGATGGAGGAAGCATCCAAAAGTGTGGAAAGATTACAGAGTCACTACCAAAATGAGTTCAGTATGTCTTTAACTGAAAGAATTCAAGGGAAAAACTAGCCTTGTATTGCAATACTGAAAGATTTTATAGGCAAAATATTGAATGACGGAGGAAGCATCCAAAAGTGTGGAAAGATTACAGAGTCACTACCAAAACGAATTAGTTGGCATTCCACTATTCCAAGAGTAAGATCTAAGTAAGAACCAATGGTACAAAAATCATTGCATTTGAATTGTGGTGAGAGAATATTGAAAGGACCACAGGTTGCTAAAGAGACCAATCCAACTTGTCTTGGATGAAGTATGGCAAGAATGCTGCTTAGAAGCAAAGATGGCAAGACACTATCATGCATACTTTGGACAGGTTGTTAAGAGAGAGATCAATCCCTGGAGAAGGACATCAAGCTTGGTAAAGTGGAGGGCCAGCAAAAAAAAAGAGGAAGGCTCTCCAGGAGATGAACTTACACTGTGGCTCCAATGATGGGCTCAGACATAGAGACAATGATGAAGTGTTTCATTCTGTTATGCATAGGGTCATTATGGAGCCGAACGAACTCAATGACACCTAACAATGGTACTGAGGAAAAAGTTCAAGCCTCTCTCAAGGTAGCCCAAAGCAAAGCTCCATGATTCGATGGAATGGAATACCAACAGAATTATTTCGACAAGTCGATGAAGCACTGGGGACATGTGGCAGTCATGTGCTTATGTTAAATTCATGATTGAGAGGTAGGGGTGGAGTCTAGCCTGTTAATCTGGAGATAGCCACTGAGTAGCCAATGGGGCCTCTGTGTGGGCATGGCTTTCTCCTGATACATCTGGGAAATCTCACGATATTTCCCTCATGAAGATGAGAAGCTATCTCCCCAGTAGTTGGGAATTAGTCTCAGAGATGCTGAATCACGGACAAGACAAAATGGCAGCATCCGAGAAGCTGGAGGAGGCAGAGGAGAGGTCCCACAGCTTTCCCCTGATGGAGCCAGACCTCTGAAGCTGGAAAGGCATGCTGTTGATGGCTCCTGAGCCCTAGAAATGAAGAGCCATGGGGAGATCCCTGCCAGCGCCAGGATTCTGTACCCACTGACCTGTGACTTCATGAATCAGAAGGAGACTTTATAGACTGATTTCAGGCATCTGGGTTAATATCAGACTTATGACTTGGAACTGGACTGGGCTGGGATGCTTTCTCAGTGTCCCATTCCTTTTGTATATACACCCTTTCCATATGTGTGTCTTTGAAATTTGTTCCTCTAGTCTACCCGGACTAACACAGGACACTTACTTTTATGTCTGCCAGGAAATTTGGAAATCTGCTACTTCTCCAACTGACTGGAAGAGATCC
Organism: Nesogale talazaci; assembly: GCA_004026705.1. Taxonomy (NCBI): domain Eukaryota; kingdom Metazoa; phylum Chordata; class Mammalia; order Afrosoricida; family Tenrecidae; genus Nesogale; species Nesogale talazaci. The sequence continues at coordinate 22,149 of PVJH01026823.1, forward strand.
ATATTGGTATCCATTTCAATTAAAAGTGACCCAAGAGAAGACCCTAATTCTAAAACAATATCTTCGATATCACAGGGAAGTAAAATCTTGCTGAAGATCATCCAACAACAGCCTGCAGCAGTACAATGACAAGGAGCTGCCAGAGACTTTGGCCAGATTGGAACAAAGGATATCATGGCTGATCTCACATGGATCTTGGCTCAAAGCAGAGAATAACAGAAAACTATTTACTTGTGTCTTATTGACTATGCAAAGACATTTGACTGTGTGGACCATAACAACTATGGCTAGTCTTGAGACTCTTAGAACCCTGCATTATGCGCCTGCAGAATCTGTACACAGATAAAGAGGCAGTTGTGGGAACAGTCCCAGGAAATACTGCCAGGTTTAACATCATGAGAAATGTGTGTCAGGGTTTTTCCTCTCACCATACTTATTCAATCTGAATACTGAATAGCTATTCAGAGAAACTGGCTCATTTGAAAGAAAATGTGGCATCATGATTGGAGAAAATGTTATTAACAACTTGCCATATGCAGAGGACACAGCCTTGCTTGTTGACATCCTGGCAGACTTTAAGCACTTGCTGATGAAGATCAAAAGTTCAGTCTGGATGACAACTTAATGTAACCAACATCAAACTCTTCACAACTGGGTCATTAGGTAACATCACGGTTACCAATGGGTAACCATTTCTATAGAGAGATGCTTAAAATTGTCAAGAGATCACTTAGTTGGATCCATAATCAATGCTCATGGAAGCAGCTGCCGAGAGATCAAATAATACATTGCACTAGGTAAATATACTACATCAGACCTCTTGAACAGGGGAAAAAAAGGAGGAGGTGACTTTAAGGACAAGGTGCACTTGACCAAATCATGGTCTTTTCAGTGGCCTTCTATGCACGCGAAAGCTGAGCATTGGATAAGTAAGATCAAAGGAGAATCAAGGTATTTGGATTTTGGTGCTGACAAAGAATATTGGAAAAACCATGGACTGCCAAGAGAACAAACAAATCTGTCTTGGAAGAAGTGTGGCCAGAGTGCTCTTAGCCGTCAGGATGACAGGACTTCATCTCACGTATTTGTGATTCAATAAAGCAGAAAGGTAGCAAAATAGAGGAAGGCATTGAACAAAATGGGTTGTCAGTGGCTCCCACAATGGACTACAACCTAAAACAATCTACAACCTAAAAATTAATGTGTGGATGGCATAGGACCAAGCAGTGCTTTTTATCTGTTGTCCATAGGGACCAAATGACACCTTACAACAACAACAACAAGCACTCTATCCAATGCCTTATGAAACTTGAAGTTCTCTACTCCAGCTAGTGAAAATCGACATTACTCTGGGCACCTGGGAATTCTGTGTAACTGTTAACCATAATCCTTGCTGGTAAGTCTTTCCCAGTGTTGCAGATAGATATTTCCCATCCCATCACTGCATCTCTCTCACCTTCTTTCTCTTTCTCCTCGTTCTTTCTTCCCTGCTTGCCTTTTTCACTGCTCTGCCCCATCCACTCATCTTGTCTTTCCTTTTTTCTCAAGACTTAGTGAATACTTCCTGGACATCAGGTGTTGTCACAGTGTCCTTTATTTGATACTCAGATAGCAAAGGTACCTCAGTTTTCAATGATAAACTTCCTTTTCCTTGTAATATAGATTTAGAAACCTGATGTGGAGAGAGGTTAAATCAATTGCTTTTATATCTAATCTTTGCTTTCTCCTCATTACTTTCATTACTTTATGTTTCATTACTTTATGTTCTCATCAGTCGCACTGACTCCTTAGATATTGACTTCCATTAATTCTTTCACCAGCATACTGAAGTGAAATTGATCCTTCCTTCCTTCCTTCCTACCTATCTTTATCTCTTTCTTTTTTTCTTTAGTTCAAAGTCTGTTTGTTGACTTTAGGAGTTTTTTTTCCCTGATATGGTGCCATGCCCTAGCCCCAAAATCCATTTTTGGTAATCTCTCAGGGCTTCCTGGCTCTGCTTCCCTTGCTGTTCCGTTGCATGCCCTTGGTGTTTTGCCTTGGTGTGGTGGGGTTAGGTCAGGTGCAGTTCCCACACTGTGTCTCCAGTGTTGTCCCCCGTGGGGCTATGAGTCAGTGAGGAAGGTCATGTCTCATAGTGGAGGGGGGTCAGCCATATGGTCCTCTTTGTGCATTGGCTGCTCTGAGCAGTGATAGCATCCTCAAGGCTTGGTGAACCAAGATGTGCTTCACTCTCTCCTCCTCCCTCTTCATTAGGTCCCATGTATTCGGATCAGACATGTCCCTCTAAATCATAAATCTTGACTTGGCACTTTCTTACCTCAAATTCTTCTGTGACTGGTCTACGACTAATGAAATAAAACAGAGATTCCTAGGTTCCTTTTCAAATTTCTCTGTATCAGTCACTTCCACAGCTGTGCTTGCTTCCTCTGTGCCTCTGTGTGCACTCACTAAGCTGTTTCATGGTGCTGGTCTTAGCTCATTCTCCTTGATTGCATGGAAAGACTTCTGCATTCTAAATCTTTTAGCCAAGAACATGGAAAATGCCCTTTCATTGCTGGTTTCAGATTAGGTTTAACAGGAGTTTGCATTCCCTTTTGTGTGTGTGTGTGTGTGTGTGTGTGTGTGAGTGACTATTCATAATCTCTCAAAGAATTGGTTATTTACTCCTCTCGGTCCTTGGAAAACACCATTTTATCATAGTTTATATTGATTTGTGAACTTGGTGCATGAATTTACTGGCTGTGAGTGTCATGCCTTAAGACCCTTGGCATCTAGCATGAATTAACTCACTGTGACTGAGTTGACTTCAACCCACAGTGACCTTACCCTGTATAAATCTTTGCATAGCAACAAGTTCATCTTTCTCCCATAGAATGATGGATGGATTTGAACCAATATCCTTGCTCAATGCCTAATCCATGGCATTATCAAGACCCCATAGCATGTAGCCGAATGCCTGATATTTAGAATATGTGCAATAAATATCTCTTGCCTATGTGATCAATTGAACTAATTTTTCCTAAGTGAAAAGTCAGGACTTCTTTTTAACCCTTTCTTCATTGCACTTACATTTAGTTTCTTTACTGGCTGCCCATTATAACAATAATTTAACACTGTGGAGCTAACATAGAAAGCTACCAGACTTGAATTATTTAGCATCCTTATTTCAGCTTTACTAGCTTATTTTTATTTTTTATTTTACAATGCTTTAGCTTAGTACTCGTACATTTTTATATCTACTCAAGCTAGGTTTCACCTACAGGTCCCCATATGCACTGACAGATGAGTATCACTTTAGGGAGACATGAAACTGGTAAAACACTATTACATCTAGTTAGTCACATTGGTTCTTTGTTCTCTATCTTTCTCTCTCTGTCCTATGTGCATGTGTGTTCATGTGTGCATGTATTTGTTTGCAAATAACCTTCTGAGTTCATGTACATTATCAAGGCCTTTTTTATAAATGTGAATATTTCTATGGCATGATTCCTTTAACCACTGATGGTACTTTTTACACAGCTAATTTCACAAAACACATTAAAGGAATATTTTTCACTTGCATCACTAGTTGGCATAAGATATTCACTTGGAGAAGCTCAGGGATAAAATTCTCTCTCTAGATTTTCAAGAGAAAAAGTATTATCTAACCTAACCACTCATGTAGTTGAAGCAATAAATATCCCGACCCTCTAACTTCTCTAAACTTGTAAAAGGATTAACACAAAAACAAACAAGACTCTAGGTTTAGTCACAATTTAATCATTTTCCTATCTGAGGTGCTACCCTGGTATATTTTCACTTCTGTGCTATGAAGATATGTTTCTGTATTCCTAAATGACAATTTTCAAAAATATGAACCTTATAAAATTGTAAGTATTTTTACAAACCTATATATATGTATAGGAATATATAATATTTATATATATAATATATTATTTGGAGGACATTTTCCACTTTCCATGATGCAAAAAATTAAACTGCAACAACCTTGTGGCGAATAATGGCATTTAAACACTGTAACAGCTGAAGACCACAATACTTTATGGGATGTGTTCTCTTGTTGCACTGCTACTATTTATAGTGACAATGATTTAAATGTCTGTCAATCATAATTGGCAAAAATGGGCCTTGTATGTCATCTGAACATAATGGTCCCTTTTTCCAACATCCTTCGATATGGGCTTCTTCATAAAGCTTCTTGGAAATCTGGATGTGAGGATGAATTGGTTATAGATAACTGTGCTCAATGGACTCGTTTTGTTGGATATGTTATGCTGTGATGAGCAGATGGTCCATTGACTCCAGAACTAGAGTTATGCATCCACAGGTCAGCACTTTCCATCTTAGATTGACCTTGGATTGGAAACATTTAAATTTTAGAAACTAGATGGTCCCTCTGCCCTATTCCCCACACTGCGTCTCAGCCCATGGCTTTATCCAATTTAGTTTTATAAGCAAAGTCCCTGGGCAGCATCGAGAGATTACACTTGGCTGCTACTTCAAAGCGACGGGTCACTTGTGGTGCACAGGTTTTAACTGAAGCTTCCAGATAAGACAGATGAGGAAGATCTGAATATCTACTTCTAAATTATTCAGTAGAATCCTTCAGAATAACAGTGAAATATTGTCTATTAAAGTGCCAGAAGATAACCCTTTAGCCCCCCAGAAGACACTCAAAATATATGGGTGAAAGCACTATTTCCTCAAAGTAGAGTAATTCTAATGATGGGAAAGCTCTTGCTATCTTCCTTTACTGAGGTGTCATTATTGAAAATGTAAAGAAATATCTGAAAACTTCTATTAATGAACCCAATGTAGGAATCATAATGGATGGTTCTAGGAAAAATTGAAGTAAAAAGTGAAATGTATTAGATAAAGATCAATATGCTAGATATGAATAAACTTGAGAAGGCTGGTATTTAGCCATTTTAATTGAGCAATCATATAGTAAACAATGGCAGGAATAACGTTGCATTCTTTGTCAAAAACAGCATTTAGGATAGATCCTGAAATACAACACAGCTCATGTATCATCAGCATAATTTTCAGGCAAAATACTTTTTGATGGCAGTTTTCCTAATGCTATTTTATGGTCCTCCCCAATCCATTTTATTGGGTACTAATACTGATATTATATCATTCCAGAGTTCTATTGCATCAACTATTACTGTACAATTTCTACTATGTTAATTTCAGTACATTCTCTTCCTTCTTGATCTCCTTGATAATAGCTGTCCTTTAACCACCACCCCACATGGGAACTGTCCCCCCTACCTAAGAACTCTTTTTTTTTACTTGTTGTCCCTATAAAGCCACAAATCCTGGATACAAACAAACAGAAAAACATATTTAAACATTCATGAGGGCTACTCACAATGACAGAAGGCATGAGTGATAAATCCCACTATGGAAAACAAGCAAACAAACCCCGCAGAAAATGTTAAAACCTAGATCAGGCCCTACTTGTATCAGGGGGATGGTCAAGTGATAAGAACTTTTTAAGTATTTAAGTCAGGTTTATCACTTTGATCTTCTATAGTCATCTCTCCAAGACACTCTTTTTGGTAACCAGTTTTTTCCTATTGCTCCTTAATGGGTAAGCTATGGGATGACATTTTGTTGTGTAATATAACATTATGAAGTGCACTGATGTTGTTACCAGAAAGAATAGAGCTGTAGATGGTGAACAATACTAAAACAGTAAATAACACTCTTTAATTAATGGAGAAATATAATTTGATGTTTGCATAGATTCAAATATTTTCAACAGAGAATTTATAAGTTACAGAGTATACTGTAAAGCAAATATTAAAATTGAGCTTTCCCCCTTTAAGGAGTCAAAGAAATAACAAAAAAATGTAATGTCAAAGAGTAACTATGGAATAAATTTCAGTATCTGTAGCCAAGACGCAGAGAAAAGATTTGTTTTCAAGGGTTCCATTTTAATGCACATGGGAGTACCAGAAAATCAAACAATGTATTGCATGGCCAAATCTCCAGGTGATCTCGTTAAAGTGTTATAAAGAAAAAATGTTTTATTTCAGCTAAGATGCACTTGCTTCAAGCCATGGTATTTTCCCAATCTTCAGAAGGATGAGAAAACTGAGTAAGGAAGCATTGCTTTAAATTATGGTGTTGGCAAAAAATAGGGCATGTGCCCTGCACTCTGAGAACATTGGAAGGAGGACAGCCAGAAAACTCCCTAGAAGCAAGGAGAGTGAGGAGACTGTATCTTGCCCACTTAGCAAAGGCCATCAGGAAGGACCAGTCTCTAGAGAGAGACATCATGCTTGGTAAAGCAGAGGGTCACCCGAACAAACAGACAAGAACAAAACAACAAAAAAAGAAGTCCTTCAAGGAACTAGCCTGACCCAGTACTTGCAACAATGCACTCCAACATCGTGAGAGCCGCGCAAGAGGGAGGAGTGTTTTCTGCTGTACAAAGGTTTGCTCTAATTGCAAGTGACTTCACAGCCTTTGCCCACACCATGCACCACATCAAATATCTAAATGAAAATAACCCTTTAAGGCACAGTACCGAATTCACCCGGAGTCCGTGTTCCAATAGTTAGTGCATTTCTCTGCCCCGTTTATGGATAACTCTCATTGCATTTTATAATCTAGTGGGAACAAAGAACTAAGACTACTTCACTTTATAAATCCTGTTTAGGATTTTTTTATTTTTTGAGAACTCACTGCTAATTATCATTCCCTTCAGTAAATAATTTGAATAGAAAACATCTTCCTTTCTTTTGATTCTAGACCACTGTGTGAAGTTTCCATTAAAAAAAAACAATAGGGCACAATGACTTGTTCTAGAAAAAGTCTGTGTGGAAAAACTTGGAGGATTCATAAGTCAACAGGTCAATATTTTCCCTGTATGAAGTTGAAAATTTTATCTAATTGAAAGGTAGAAGACAGATATTTTATCATAACTGTTTTGACAAAAACACTCAAAATATGGCTTCTAAAAAGTTCCAGCTCTTGTCCTTACTTTTTTTTTAATTTTAAGCATATTTTATGATTTAAAATTTTACAGAGTAATCGGGGTTTTCATTCAAAAATTTGTACATTGATTGCAGTCCCCAAGATGTATCAGTACACGTCCCACTTCTGCCCTCCCTGCATTTGCCATTATTGTTCACTCTTCTTGATAATCCTTTCTTGCTTTCAAGAGGGCTAATCCATTAGCAAAGTCTGTCCTTATGATTTTATATGGTTGGTTGTTCTAAGGCATGTTTACATCTCATATTATTCTTCTCCTTCAAGTCTGTGTATTTTGGGAATTGTGGCAGTCATGTACGCATGTATCAATTTCATGATTGGGAGTCTAGGGGTGGAGTCTAGCTTGTCATTCTGGAGATATCCAATGAGGCCTCTGTGT
>PVJH01026824.1:0-29547 GCA_004026705.1 Nesogale talazaci
AGGGAAGGTCTGTCTCCCTTGGGGACTTCCTTTACTGTGTCCTTGATGGGGGTTGTGGTACTAGGGTTGTATAGTCATCAGTCATGTCCCTCATTATTTTGGACAGATCAGCCTGCATGAATCTTGTAATTTCTTCTGTCAAGTATAATGTATGATTCCCAATTATGATCCCATTCTTGTTTCTGTAAACCCACTGACAACAGTGAAGTATTGATTTGCTACCAGTCATACTTCTGTGACAGTTTCCTTTGTTCTCTGATGTCCTCTATACACTACCAACTCTTTGTAAAATTTGGATGCCATATCACTTCTTTCTATGGTCTTTGTCCCTCATCTATCTTTGCCGTTTCTTTGAATTGTTGAAGTCTTCATAAATGTGCTTCTTAAATTATATATAAGATCTATCCTTAAATTATATAGAAGATATTAAGATTTTGTAATTGAGTCGGGTTATAGGCTCAAGTCTCTCAAGGTAATGGTGGTGGGGAGGTAGTCTCTGCACATGCTTGACTTTTGAATATACCCAGTTGCCTCAGAGCGAGTCTAACAGTCACAAAGCCTGTCACAAAACATTCCATGAGTGTTACCATTTGTGTAGACAGCAACTGGTTTCTTTTAGCTGAATTGTCAAGCGGCCTTTTCATGCAAAGGGCACTGTGCATGCCATAATGCTGTCATGTGCATAGGTGGCAGCTGACTTCCTTCTTACTTGATTAAACTGGAGTAAGGAGATGGGCTAGAAGAGAGGAGATGGGAAGATCTGCTCACCTGCTGTCTCAGTACCAAGAAAAAAGAAGTTTCCCCAAAGTTAAAACAAAGAGTACTGGAGTTTGTTTGTTTATTGACTATAAGATACTTAAATCCTGGAACCATTTTTTACCTTTTTTGGTGAAAGCAAATAAAAAATTCCATCAAAACCATGGCCAGCCCTGCTAGCCTATCTCAATTTAAAGCTTCATGTGACATTCTCTATTTTATCCCTAATCTTCCTCTGATTAAGATGTATAAACATGCTTAATGAGAAGAGAACTAAGCAATTCTTTATCCAGTTTGGAAATTTTAATTCTTCTTATTTGACCAGTAACACTTTGGCAAGGAAAAGGCTGAATGGCTATCTTTAGAGAGGTAGAAATGAAAATTTTATCTCAACTTAAAATGGAGTTTTTTTATTTAATTCGGAAGCCACCCGATTCAGATATGTCAGCACTTAGAAATTTTTAAGATTCACTTCCAGAGCTGATATGGTGTTAGATTCAATACTTTATGTTGGTTCAAAGGCTTGTCAAGACAATCTGAAGGTTTATTCTTACTATTAATGTACTGTAGTCATTCCTTAACTAGTTGAACCAGACTCCTCATGCATGCATTCAGAATTTCCCCCATTTTTGCCTACCTGATTAGTCTGTATTTTCACGGTTTTCAAACAGCATACACTTGGAGGGGTGGGTACAGAACTGCCTTTTGTCCTTTGTTTCTGGTTTCTGAAAGTAGTCATTGGTTTTTCTAAAGCATCCAGACACGACTTTAACTGTGCAGATATTGTAGGGATTCAAGGACTACACCTGGGGAACTAATTTTGGAGAGGGAAGTGGGCAGGATGCAGTCCAGATTCAGTCCACCTTAGATATGTATTAAGGCCTTAGTCATGAATATTAAATGAACTTGCAATGGCTAAGAAACTCTAAATCCTGGAACATCATTGGGGCTTCCTGTACTGGTGAAAGCATCCTTGCTTGGAAGAAGAAGTGACACATCTTTGCAACAGTGGAAGTCTTGCACTGCCAGGACCTCTCTCAGACCTTGTCTGATGTGTCTCTTCCATTACATCTTTTCTGCTTATAATAAATGAGGAACTATAAATATAGGTGGAAGACAGATGAGGCTTTGTACTTCTGTAAATAGTTACAGTCTCAGAAAACTCAAAGTTGCAGTTCTACCTGGTCCTGTGGAGTCACTGTGAGTTGGCATGGACTCCATGGCAGTGAGTTAAGTTTGGTTTGGACATAGGAGATAAATAAAAAACCAGACTCACTGCCATCAAGTCAATAACAACCCTATTGGACAAGACAGAACTGAATCTGTGAATGCCCAAGAGTGTAAATCTTGATGGGATTTGAAAACCTTATCTTTTTCTCCAGGTTTCAAACCTGCTATCCTTGCATAACCACCACACCCCCAGGGCTTCCGTTATAGGTGATGGATTTGATGGATTTTGTGAGCCAAAGATAATTTGTGTGCATCGGGGTTGTATCCTTTCCCTATGTATTCAAACTGAGTGCTAAGCAAATAGAAAAACTGGGCTCCATGAAGAAGAATTCAGCTGCAGTATTGGAGGAAGACTTATTAACAACCTACTACATGCAGATAGCACAACTTTGCTTGCTGAAAGTGAAGAGAATTTGAAGCCCTTGCTATCAAGACTAAAGATTGCAACCAGCATTATGAATTCCAACTCAAAACCCTGAGGACCCAAAGTCTCACAAGTGGATCAATAGGTAACATCTTGATAAATGGGGTAAAGACTGACTTTGTCAAAGACCTTGTGTTTCTTGAATCCACAATAAATACGCATGGACTCTGCGGTCAAGAGATCAAAAGATGCCTTGCATTGGGGCCATTTGCTGCCAAAGGCCTCTTTGCGGTGTTGAAAAGTAAGAAGGTTACTTCGAGGAAAAGGTGACCCAACCCCTGGTATTGTCAGTCTCCTCATATGTGTGTGAAATTGAATAAGAAAAATCAAAGAAACACCAATACATTGGAAACATGATGCTGCCAAAGAATATTGAAAGTGCCACGGGCTGCTCAAAGAACAAACAACTCTGTCTTGAAAGCAGTGTCACCAGAATGCTCATTAGAGGCAAGGATGGCAAGACTTCAGGTCCGAAATACATGAGATGAGCAAGTCCCCCAACACAATGAATTGACCAAGTGGCTGCAATCATGGGCTCTAAAATAAGAGCGGTTGTGAGGCTGGCATAGGATGGGGACAATGTTCGGTTCTGTTGGACACAATGTTTCCATGGCTCTGAACCCACTCGACAGGACCGGACAGCAAATGAGAACTGATGAACCCACAGAAGGAAGTGAGCCTTAAGGGTCTTGCTGGGTAGGATCAGTTTCCCAGGTGTGGGTGACAAGGTGACAGAGGAAGGCTGCCCATCCGATTGAAAAAGCAAAGAGTGTAATTAACATGTGACTTGGCCATAGAAGGCTGGGGGTGGATGGTGGAGGCACTGACTGCAACTGGTGCCAATGACCTGGTTGCAGTTGGCCAAGGATATATTGACCTTGCTCCATTCGACTGGGGATAAATTCTGACCTAACTGGGAAGGGTTAGGGTCAGAAGAATAAGGTATGCCTGACTAAAACCATGGCAGGTTCCATCACCTGCTGTACATGTGAAAAGTTGCCGATGAATCAGGAAAATTATAGAAGATGTAATGCATTTGAAATATATGGTTGGTAAAGAATATTAAAAATACCGTGGACTGTCAGGAGAATAAACAGATGTGTCTTGGGAGAAGTATGGCTAGAATGCTCTCTAGAAACAAGGATGGTGAGACTTCACCTTAATTTAAGTACTTTGGCTATGTTATCAGGGGAGACCAGGACATCATATATGGTAAAGCAGAAGAGCAGTGAAAAAAGAGAAAGGCCCTTAATGAGATGGATGAACAACAGTGGCTGGAGAAGTGTACTCAAGCATAACAATGGGGAGAATGGTGCAGGACTGAGGAGTGTTTCCTTCTGGTGGACAGAGTCACTGTGAATCAGAACTGACTCAGTGGCACGGGACAAGGGGAGGGAAAGCAGTGTCACCTCCAACTTCCAGGTGGGAATTGGATTGGTTGTTATTCTTTTTTTTCACGCAAGAAAAGTTTATTGAAAAATAAAGTTCTCCCTATTTTCTCTACAACAGTGGAAAACAAAGCAGTGTTCTCTAAGCTAGTAGGTTGTTAATCTTACCATACAGTTAGTGATAGAGGTAGTTTTGCCCACCTTAATTCCTTAAGGTAGTGTAAATGACACATTTAGCAGTAATATACTTTCTGTTATCCATCAGCTTTTTCCTATCTTTAAAACATTTTTTGAAGATCATTTTTGTGGGTGCTCTCACAGCTCTAATAGAAATGTATGCATCAGTTGTATCGATCATAATGTACATATTCTGCCATCATCATTTTTGAAGCATTTACTTTTTATTTGAGTCCTTGGTATCAGTTTTACTCCATCCTACTTGACTTTCCTGATGAGCCAATTGTCTGTTTATCCATGATTGCCATGATGATCCATCTTAAACTCAAATATGATCCCATCACCTTGCTCCACTCATGTCGATAAACCTTTATATTATATGCACGGTTATCATTGTACTAGTACCTGAAAACTTGTCCAGTTTTATTTCTGCTACAGCTTTTCATATTTTAGGCTTTAGCAATACTTAATTGCTAAAACGCCCTTATCTGTACTATGCTGTTTCTTGCTCCTGGGCTTCGGATCACAGCATCTGCTACTGCAGGATTGCTGCTGTGACTTCTCACTAAAAGTCTGTTTATTTATCTATTTATTCTTTCTATCTATATCTGTCTATCATCTATCTATCCCTTCCATTTCTTGTTCTTTTGTAATAAATGAACAAGTTAATATTGGTCAAAATCTACATAGGAATATAGATATCACTATAAGTATTATAATAGAGAGAATTTAACGTTAAAACATTTTATTGCTATAAATATATATAGCAAGAGGCTTCAACAGATCCATGGAAAAATTCCATTATCTTTTAAAAATACATTGTTAATTGTAAATTAGGGGTTTACATTTCAAATAAACATTGTGGACAACCATTTAAACTATTCATCAACCCCCCAATACTTTACTTTTCATATGCTTCTTGATTTCTCCACTTAGGGATTATTGATTCAACCCCATAGTGATCCTATGCATAGCAGATTGAAATAATGCCAGGTCTTATTCCATCCTCAGAGTTGTTCCTGCTTGAGTCCATTGTTATCCATAGTTGGGTCCATTTCGCCCATCAGTAGTTGAGCCCATGCTTTATCTTCCTTCTCCTTACTGCCCCTCCCTTTGGCCATCTCCAAAGTCAGTTCCTTGTGGTAGGAAGCCCCTAATTCCACTCCCCTTTGATCAGTGATTTCATATAATATTTATCCTTTTGTGATTGACTAATTTCACTGACATTCTCCAGGTCCATCCATGCCAGAAGGTATTTCATCATTGTTTCTTATTGACGCATAGAATTTCATTGTGTGTATGTACCAAAGTTTCTTCATACATTTGTCTACTGATAGGCATTTAAGTTGTGTTCATTGTCTTGCTATTCTGAAAAGTGCTGTTTGTGTTAATTCCTTAGCAGAAGGAATTCTGGGTCATACTGAATTTCTAGCTACAGTTGTTTGAGGTAGCACCATATCAGTTTCCACAAGTGTTGTACATATCTACAGTCCCACTGGTAGTATATAAAGGTTCCAGTGTTTCCATAGACTAACCAACCTATGTCATTTTCTAATTATCAAACATGTTCCTTGTCCATGTAAGGAAGTATTTCATTGTTATTTTGATTTGTGTCTCCCAGATGGCTTTTCTTCATATATTTGTTTGCCATTTGGATGTTATTTTTGATGGATGGTCTGTTTATGTCTTTTTCTTATTGGTTTTCATGTCTTTTCTATAGATTTTAGAAATTAGTGTCTTATTCATTTCAATGTGTCTCTGGCATATGATCCACCAGTCGGTACATAAAATAGAATAGATAACTCAGATGCAGATCTTCTTGAATACAATTATCTGATTTTTAACAAAACTACCAATGAAATCTGACAGTTAAAGAAGTTGTTTTCCACAAATAGTGCCAAAATGATTGGACATCAATTTTGGAAGAAAAATAAACTTGGAAATTACTGCACACTGTGTAAAAAATTAATTTGAAATGAATGGTATATTTTCATTTGAAAGCTAAAGTCATATAGCTTTTTGTGTAACAAAAATCAGTGAAATATTTTCTCTGATTAGAAGGAAAATGCTCTTGGCCCATAAAAAACAATACCTATAAAAATGATAAATTAGCTTTCATCAGAATTTTAAAAATATCTTTTCCTCAAATGACATTATTAACTTTAGCATGGGCAAAATGGTATGGACTCGCTTTACCTTTTTCCTCCCTGGCTTAGCACAACTCTAAACCCAGGAAACAATACTAGAAGCAGCCACAGGAGAACTCTGAAGGGTGGTAAGAAGAAGGCAAGTTGATTTGGGACCCCAGAACTGGAGCAGCCCACATCTTACATGCCCCCAGACAATACACGGTGACCCATATTTGGTGTTTCCCACCCTCAACCTAGCAACAGACGCCAACCCAGGTAGGCATGACTATTTCCCAAATCAAATGAGTCACTTTGATAGCTTGACCAAAGCTCTGCTATCAATAAGCAGCCAAGAGAAACACTCTCTTTTTCCATGAGACCTGATATTCCCCACCAGAACAGAGGTACATTGAGGTGCATGGACGGGTTCATCTGCAAGAGAATCCATGCCACTACAAAAAGCCAGCCCTGGGAAGTTTTTTGACTCGTTGGACTTGAGACTCTCCCCCTCAGTGTACACATTTGTTGGTCATTTGAAAATCTTTGGGGGAATGTCTGTTCAAGTCCATTGCTCATTTTTTGATTGAGCTATCTGTTGTGGGCTTTTTGTTTAGTTCTTAAAGTTTTATATATAGATTGTTTATCAAATTGTTACCAGACACATGATTTGAAGATGCTCTCCAAATCAATGACTTGTCTTTTCATATTGTTGGAGGAAAGTTTTTTGATGAGCAGAAATATTTTATGAAGTCGAATGTATGTTTAAAATCTTGAACATCTTGCTAAAAGCCTTGCCCCTGTGTCCTTAATCCATCCTTAATCCCTAATCCATTTTTGAGTTATTTTCAAGCATGAATGTAAGGCAAGAGCCCTGTTTCATTTTTCTGCATGCAAAAATCCAATTTTCCCAATATCATTTATTGTAGAGAAGCTTCTTTCCACTTTGAATGGATTTAGCATCCGTGTCAAAAATTAGCCCACCTTATATAGGTGGGTTTATTTCTGGATTACTTATTCAATTTTACTGGTCTATGTATCCATTATTATACTAGTATCAGACTTTTAATGTGTTGGAAGATACTGGCTATAATATGGACTACCAAATTTGTCTTGGAAGAAGTGCGGGCAGAATGATCCTTAGAAGTGAAGATGACAAGATGACATCAAATATAATTCTGACTGGCTTAAGGAGGGTCTAGTCTCTAGAGAAAGTACAGTATGCTTTATAGAGAGTTAGCCAAAAGGAGGAAGCGTCAAAATGAGAGGGATTGACACAGTTCTGCAACAGTGGACTGATAGATAGCAAAGGTGGTGAGGATGGCACAGGACCAGGCAGCACTTTGTTAGTTGAACTTGGAGTCACTCTAAGTCTACACCACCTCGGCAGCATTTAGCATCAAGTTCTTTCAGTTGCTTTAGCTGACTAGAGTAAGATGTGTAAGTTCTCTGTTTTGTTCTTTTTTTTTTTTTTTTTTTTTTTGCATCACTGTCCTGGTGGAAGTAGCAAGCCCAGCCTTGCTCCTGGAGAACTCCTGCTGGATTTGAACCGCTAACCCTGTGGGCCGCAGTCCCGCACACAACCACTGTGCCACGGGGGCTCAGCTCTCTGTTTTGTTCTTGTATAAAATTCTTTTAGAAATATGAGGCTTCTTGGAATTCCATGTAAAAGCGAAGCTTGATTATTCCATTTCTTTTGGGATTTTGATAAGGGTTATATTGAATTCATAGATCACTTTGGGTATTTTACATCTTAATAATAGTAAATCTACCAATTCATGAATAGAGACTGTCTTTTAATTTACTTATGTTTTCTTTAATTTCCTTCAGTAGTGTTTATACTTTTCATTATATACATTTTTATATTACTTACTAGAGATTTTATATTTTACCCTGAAACTTTGCTCAATTTTTCTGTCAGCTCTAGAAGCTTTTCTTGTGGATTTATATAGTGGGGGGATGGGGAGTGGAGTTCTGTATATGAGGTTATGTCAGTGGTTACAGATCATTTTATTTCTTTTTCCATTTGGGGTACATTTTATTTATTTTCCTTGTTTTATTGGTCTGGCTAGGATCTCGAGTACAATATTAAATCTGAGTGATGAATTACTAATTTTAAGAGGAAAGGTCTCAGTATTTATCAAGTGCAGTACTCATCTTTGCTGGGGAGTGTTCTTTCCTATATGTCCCCTAATTGTAGTGAAGCTCTTCCTTCCTATTGAGGGTCTTTATCAAGAAAAGGGTAATAGATTATGGATTATCAGATTCCTTTTCTGCATGAATAGAAATGATTCTGTGGTTCCTTTTATTTTATCATGTGGTTTTATTTATTTATTCTATAAATGTGTATTGCATTGATTGATTTTCTAAAGTTGAAACCACCTTACATTCCTGGAATAAAACCTACTTAGTATGACTCTTTTATAATAGTGTTTGATTCTTTCACTGATATTTTGTTTAAGATTTTCCTATCTGCTCTTGTAGTTATAAGGAATATTGGCCTGTGATTTTCTTATGGCATTTTGTCTGTTTTGTCTGATATCAAGGTCTGTTAGATTCTTAGAATTAGTTAGAAATTATTCCTTCCCAACTTCTTGCAAGAGTTGAAACGAGATTGGTGCGGATTCTTCTGTAAACAGTTGGGTATATTTACTCAGTGAATTCATTTGTTCCAGGATGTTTGTTTATTAGTTGGAAGTGTTTTTGAATACCAGTTCAATATCTTTGTGTGTTACAGAGCTCTTAGGATTTAATATCTCCTTTTGAATCAGCTTAGGTAGATGTCTGCTTTAAAAATCTGTACATTTCATCCAGGTCCTCAAACTCATCATCATATAATTCTTAGTATTTGTTGAGTTTGTTGAGTTTACTGGGTCCTTTCACGGAACCAGCCTCTGGTTATGTTGTTTCATTTTTTCTCTCATCTTCATTGTAAATGTCTTTCTTCTAGTGGGTTTAGCTTTAGTCTTTTAAACTAGTAAGAATACATTTAGCAGCAAGGCTGGGCCTCCTACTCCCACCACCAGAGGGCAGTGATGCCCCCCCCAAAAGAGAATACATTTAGCAAGGCAATATAATGATGATAAATTATGTTAACATCTGATTATAGATGTATAGGTGTTTACTGATGTGTACATATTATCATGTAGTATAGTGGACTACATGCTGAAGGCTGCCGACTAAGTGGATGGTTCAAACATGCCAGCTGCTCCTTGAAAAAAGACAAGGTCCTCTGCTCCTGTCCAGATTCACAGCCTCAAACCAGGGAATTGACTCTTGCTGTATTGGGTCGCTAGGAGTCAAAATGGACTTGGTGGCAGTGAACATAGAGTCTAATGTGCATTTTAGTTCGTGAACTACAAGACTGGGGGTTCAAAGCCACCAGCCACTCTGTAGGAGAAAGATGAACTTTCTGCTCCTGCAAAGGGTACAGTCTCGAAAACGCCATTGTCAGGTGCTTGACTTGCTGGCAGTAGGTTTGGGTTTTAAATAAGATATATTTTACATATAATGTATAAAATAGCACATTAGTATATGTAGTAATGTAGCACAAATTAGCAGTATGCATTAGTTGTTTGTAGGTGTATTCCATCCCACTGCTTGACCCTTGATGTCCCTTCTCGTTCTTAAGATCACTATCCTCCCTTTCAACCAAGTCAGCATCCATCAAGCTTCTAGTCACTCTCTCCATTTTTCCCCCTTGCCTTCCCTCCCTTTAGTATGAAGGGCTTTGTCTTGGTTTTTATCCTTACAGTAGTGGTATCATATAAAATTGTCCTTTGGTGATTGACTAACTGCACTCAGCATGAGGTTCTCCAGGTTCATCCATGTCATGAGGTGCTCTGTGGGTTCATCCTTGTTTTGTTTTGCTTTTTCCAGTAAAGTCTAGTATTCCACTGTGTACCTGTACTGGAATTTCTGCATCCAGTCTTATCCTGATGGGCATTTGGCATGTTACTCTTGTGAACAGTGCTGCAATGAACATGGGAGTGCATATGCCTGCTCATGCTGTGGCTCTTACTTCTTAAGGCTGAAGTACTGCTTCCTCATATAGGATTTCTCTCCCCAGTTGTTTGAAGTAGCATCTTACTGCTTCCCACAATGGTTGTACATATCTATAGCAGCTTTATTGAGAAAGCTATTATCTAGAAGAACCATTTACCCATCTGCCAGATAATAAATGAGTTCTGATATACTTATGCTATGAATATTACACAACAGTATAAGGTATGTTCTATTGGAAACAGAATTTACATAAATGAATCTCAAAAATTATTCAGAGTATAATACTGTGTTATAATATTTATTTGAGCTTTGGAACAGGCAACATTAACCTTTGCTGAAATAAAATAGTAAAAATGATGTCTCTGAGGGAATGTGGTGTAGATTAACTGAAAAACAGCATCATGGTTCTTTGCAGGGTTAAGGTAATACTCTGTCTCTTGATAGGAACTCAGGTTACATAAAGTAACATTACAGCTATCAAAACTCAGCTGGTGTATACCCTAAGACTTGTGGCTTTTCTTGTATGCAACATTTACCTAAAAACAACTTTAAACTCATTTTGAATCCTAGTTAGCACTGAAGTTTGGGACATAAATGTACTCACATCTGCAACTTGTTTTGAAATACATTTTTAGAAATGTAACTATTGTGAGGGATAGATTGATAGAAGCACATATTTTGTTGTACAGGTGTATAGTTCATAAATGCTAGAAGTGTCTTTGTAGTTTTAAATTGTATCTATTTTATATGAATTGTTGGGGGGAGACAAACAGCAGAAACATGGGTGAAGGGAGACAGTGACTAGTATAAGATATGAAAATAATAATTTATAATTTATCAAAAATTCATTTGGGGGAAAGGAGGGAAAAAAGAGGATCTGATACCAAGGGCTCAAATAGAAAGTAAATGTTTAGAAAATAATGATGGCAACATATATACAAGTATGCTTGATATAATTGATGTATGGATTGCTATAAGCACTGTAAAAATCCCCAATAAAATTATCTTTAAAATAAATAAATAGTAGATAAAAACAATTTAACTATAGAAGTGTTAATGACATGTGAATATTAAATTGAAGAAACTATTAAAAAGGAGAGTCAATGATGTTGATTGATGATTACCATGGATGAAGGAGGATAAGTTTTTGCATAGGGCAATTGAGTTTATGTTAATTGTGATGAAATAATTTGGAAAAGGATATTAATAATGATTTGCACAACTTGAAAAGTATAATCAATGGCAAACATGTGGATGTTATTGAATCAAAGACAGTTGTGCTGTGTGTGTATTTTTGCCACAATTAAAAAGTAAACATAATTACCCTAATAGCAATGAGTATAAGGAAGAAAAATGTTCTAAAATTGATTGTGGTAATGGTTATGCTCTTCTTGATATGATTGAAATATTGAATTGTATGGTATGTAAATTAAGTGCCAAGAAAGCTGGTTGTTGTTGTTGTTGTATTTTAAAAAAGAGTTCTTCATATAATTATGCATATCTGGTTTGGTGAATAGTCTGGATTTTAGGTAGACATGAAGTACAATTTTGAGTATTTGTACTTGTCATTGTCATTTCTTGACATTCAGATTCACTTTGGCACTAGTCTCCTTCAGGTCCTTCAGACCACACTATTTCTCAACTGGGCATGAACTTTTCGCTATTTCCAATATTTGCTCCTCAGTTTGGCTTTTAAAAAAGTTTATTTCCTATTGTTATTTCTAGGTGAAATATAATCTGCGTTTTAATAGGATACAGAGGTCCTTTCGGTGGCCAGCCAAGATAGGCTGGCAAACGTCCACCCTGTTTGCTGATCAGCCATCTTCCAGATACAAGAATCCTAGTCACTTTGATGCGGGAAGTCCTGGTGAGTGTAGCCTTACACATGTCTATTTTATTATCACAATTAATAAATTTTAATAATAAAAGTAATAAATAAATTTTATTATCAAAATTATGCCTATTAACATGCATTTATATAACAGGTGAGAAAATGGGTTTATTCTTTGAGTGATAATTTAAAATTTTTACATTGCATCAAAAACTGCTTTTCAATCCTATGTGTGTGAAAAAGGTATTGTTTACACTTTGCCATCTTTTGAATCTTATTTTAATAGATCTAATTTTTAAAATAGATCCCATTAAGTGGTGTCCTTAACTGCTAACCAAAGGAGCAGTTCTCTGAAATACACATGTTTGCTATGAGTCATAATCAATTCAATTGCAAATGGTTTATTGCTGTATTAATATATATATATATATCTTCATGTATTTATTTGTTCTGCTTACATAATATACATATCACCTGCCTTTCTTGACTGGGCCTATATATAGTTTATTTTGATAGAAATTTTTTAAAGTTTTAAACTTAAACATTGTGATAGAAATTTTAAATTTATTTGCAATTTTTTGTTGTAACCTTCTATCTAGTAGATTTCTACTTATGATGATCTTATCTTTAGTGTAAGAAAGTTGACTGCCCTTATATCATTCTTATAACTTATAATCCATTCCAGGGAGTCCCTCACAAACTAGTTTCCCCTGTACTTCACCAAACATGATGTCCTCCTTTAGTTATTGACCCCTGTGATGACATGTCCCAAGAAAGCAAGTTATACAATGTTTTTTGTTGTGATCTGTATACTTTCTTTGAACAATTTTTGGAAATAGATCTTTCTATTCTCTGGCTATTATCTCCCCGGCAGCCTCTTCATAATAGTTTGCCCTATTGGTATTTGAAATATCATAGGCATAGAGAGCAACAAATGACCAGAGTACAACAAACTTATAGATGGGAAGGAGGTTGTATATTATTTGATAAGTAAACATGAGATTTTTGCCTATTGATTATTATGATAATTCAGTTTACAATTACAAAATACTTAATATAATAGAAAGGCTATGGATATTTTAACATTATCAATAAAAAGTGGAAGTAGCATAGCCAGCAAGAGAATAGCTGCAGCTATTAGACAATCCCAGACCATACCAGGATTCAATGTGGAAATCTCACTAAACAACTGAGACTTTCCCTCAACCTCACCTGTAGCAGATTGAAGGAATAGACATATTTCCTTAGACTTAAGGCTAGGACACCCTACTAGAAGAAGAACAGATGACTGCTATCCCAAAATTATGGAATTAGTGGTTGTTGGACTTGGTTGGGACTCTTGCTCTGAGGGTGCCCAAGGACTGGTGGTCCAGGACTACCATGTACTCACTATTCTAATGCTATTCTTCTTCTCCCATGACATGTTTTAGTTTGGTATGCTCAGACTGTGTGAATGAATGTTATTGAACGTTTTGCTCTTTTAATCAACCCTCATTATCGATTTGCATGGTGTCCAGTCACTTGGTTTTTGTACTCCCCTGAAAGACCCACTTTTGGTCTTGAACTCTTTCACAATACCCCTGGGAAGTTTTGCACACTTTCCTGGGATATAAGGTGCTATCTGAGACTGTATTACCCTAAACTGCCTTTTCCCACATGAAAGTTACTTGGACTTATAAAAGTGCTTCTACCACTCAAATTCTTCAGTCAAGAAGAAAGAACTGGGAAAACCATCCCAGAAACCTAACACAAGCATCCTTCCAATTGAGGTGTCAACCAAGTCTACATGGAAGAAGAACACTAGTGTGTATGGTCCAAGGATTATAAATAATAAAATCCAAATCTGATGGAGAGATCTATATTGGAACCTAGCATCTGAGCACTCAGTTTCTAGAAAGTTATGGATGACAGTGGAAGCCCAAAATCCACTACCAGAGTTCCCACATGGATTAAACCTCTGGTGAATACTCTATTTTCATAGTCCAGGGATGTAAATAGAATTTCTGTCAGGCAGAGAGCATTGTAAAGTTGAATATTGCAGCTGTAGTTAGGTTAAAATGGAATGGCTTATCAATCTCCATTTTAACCTATTTTAAGTTGTTTCAGTTTTAATATTTTCTGTTTCTCAAAGTTTTAATGTTTTGCTTAGTCATTGTTGTTTCTATTTGCTTGTTTCTTATTTGTGTTTTTGTATGATATTCTGAACACGACACCCAGAAAAGTTAAATCTATAGAGTAAATCTAGAGAGAGAGTAACTTGTTTAATAATTACCTAGGAACATAGCAGTGGGAAATTGGGGAGAGATTGAGAGCTATCCCAGTAAGTATAAGAAAGGAGAAAACGTTTGGAAATTAAATGGGGGTGATGATTGTCCAACTTAATGATGAACGATTAAATTGTATGATATGTGAATTATTTGCCAATTAAAATTTTTTATTAAAAAAATAAAAAGTTCAAATGGGAAGCTATTAGAGATAGTTATAACAGATACTCAAGGACCTTTTTTGTCAATTGAAGAAAAATACAATATTTGCCAGAAGTTATGAGTTACAGAGATCTAGCAATACTTCAGATGAATAGGAGGAATGCTCTATTAAGGTAGTGAATAGATAGAGCATTTCCCATGATAGCACTAGTACTCTGGTTTTTATTTGTATTTAAATAAATATTTTTCAATTTTGTACCATTGCTGAACTAAAAATATGGGACTTATTGAGCAACATTCTTCAGAGAATTAACTTTTTGTCAAAGATCTAGGTGTTACTTTATGTAAAAGTGTCACTCATTTATCTTCATAGAGGGAGGAGAGAGATCCATAATCAAAAGCACTTCTTTTCTTGGTTTGTTTGGGGGTTTCTAAAATCATTTAATTGGGGGCTCCTACAACAATCCGCACATATATCCATTGTGTCAAGCAAATTTGAACATTTATTGCCATTATCCGTCTCAAAACATTTGTTTTCTACTTGAGTTCTTGATGTCAGCTCTTCATTTTTCCCTCCTTCCCCCTTCCTCCCCAATGAACCCTTGATAATTTATAAATTATTTTGTCATATCTTACACTGTCCGATGTCTTTCTTCACCCACTTTTCTGTTGTCTGTTCCCCAGGGAGGAGGTTATATGTAGATCCTTCTAATCAGTTCCCCCTTTCCCCCTTTCTACCCCCACCTTTCCTCCACCCTTCCGATATTGCCACTCTCGCCACTGGTCCTGAAGGGATCATCTGTCCCAGATTCCCTGTGTTTCTAGTTCCTATCTCGACCAGTGTACATCCTCTGGTCTAGCCAGATTGGTAAGGTGGAATTGGGATCATGAAAGTGGGGGGGTTGGTGATAATTAGGAAGCATTTAAGAACTAGAGGAAAGTTGTATGTTTCATCTTTGCTACACTGCACCCTGACTGACTTGTCTCCTTGACCCTTGTCCCATGACCCTCTGTAAGGGGATGCCCAGTTGTCTACAGATGGGCTTTAGATCCCCAATCTGCACTCCCCGGACATTCACAATGTTAGGATTATTTTGTTCCTTGATACCTGATACCTGATCCCTTCAGTACCCTTTGATTGTACATGCTGGTGTGCTTCTTCCATGTGGGCTGTGTTGCTTCTGAGCTAGATGGCAGCTTTCTTACCTTCAAGCCCCAGATGATATATCTTTTGATAGGCACCATCAGCTTTCTTCATCATGTTTGCTTAGGCACACATTTGTGTTTAGCAATCATGTCAGGAAGGTGAGCGTCATGGAATGTCAGCTTAATAGAACCAAGTGTTCTTGCATTGAGGGAGTACTTGAGTGGAGGCTCAATGTTCATCTTCTACCTTAATACTAAACCTACAAACAAATGCACTTAGATCTATTTCCCCATAATCATATACAAATATATTTACATATGTACATATCTATATTTAGACCTCTATAAATGCCCTTTGTCTCCTAATTTTTTCTCTATTTCTTTTTATTTTCCTCTTGTCCCACTATTATGCTCAGTCTTCATTTGAATTTCAGTAATTCCTCTCAGTTACATTGCCTTTTATTAAGCCTTACCAGGCCTCTTACACCCTCCTTGCCACTGATTTTGGATCACTTGTTCCTTTGTCCCTGGGGTTGTTAACACCACTTTCTTTCCCCCATCTTGTCCTCTCCCATGTCCCCCGAGAACTGTCAGTCCCATTGTTTCCTCCTCCAGATTGTTTGTCCAGCCTATCTTATCTATAGAGGCCTGCAGAGATAAGAATATGCATAAAAAACAAGACAGAGAAAAGCAAAGCAACAACAAAAAAGCAAAACAACAGCAACAACACCAATGACAAAACAAACAAAGAAGAAAAGCCTGTAAATAGTTCAAGGACTATTTGTTGGCCTTTAGGGGTGTTTTCTGGTCGAGTCTGAAAGGGTCCCGTGCCCTGGCCCCAAAGTCTATTTTTGGAATTCCCTGTGAACTTCCTTGCTCTGCTCCCCTTGCTGTTCTGTTGCACTCCCTTAGTGTTTTTCCTCGGTGTGGTGGGGTGAGATTGGGTGCAGATCCCACACTGTTTCTAATGTCCCCTGTAGGGCTATGGGTCAGTGAGGGATGTCACGTTTCATAGTGGGGCCAGCCATAGTGGTCTTCTCTGCGTATTGGCTGCTCTGAGTTGGGATATTGTTGACAAGCTTTGGTGGGCCAGGATGTACTCCACTCTCTCTTCCTCCCCTTTCATTTGCTTCTGCGTGCTCTGATTAGACCTGTCCCTCTTCCTAAACTGTAGCTTCAGTGCTGTCCTCTAAAGCAAATTTTACTGGGAGGAAAGGAGGCCAAAACACTGTGATGGGTAGGTTTGTTATGCCAACACGGCCACAGAAGATTGGTGGGTCTGTTGTGATAGCACGGCCAATGAACACACGGCATGAATTGAAGGGCAGAGATAGGAAGGGCTCAGCGAGTCCCGCCCTCTCTCTTGCTTCCGGATCTTCGGACAAGAGAGCTGCCTTGTTCGTCCTGTGCCTCGACCTCCAAGCAACACTACCCGTGGCACACCTAATCGTGGACTGTGTTGCTGTGAGTTGAGGGTCCTTCAAGCCCTACTTCGCCACACTCCTGGGATAGACATCTCTTGAGCTGGTGACTGTTGGACTCTGTCATTTGGCTGACTGTTGGCGGCCTGCTCTGCTGTTTGCTGCCTGCAACCAGATAGCCTGAATTGCCCTTCAGAGGACTACTCAACGGCCCTCAAGACTTGAAGGACTGCCAGTCTTCTAGCTGTCTCACGCAAGTGAGTTGCACCGAGAAATCTGTACTGCTTTATAGATAGTTAACTGTTTCTTTATTTATCTTATATACCTTTCTATATACCTTTCTATATCTTATATACCTTTCTCTATATATAAATATATATATATATAAAAAAGAATTACTAGTGTCCTGATTTTTATTTCTCTAAGAGAACTCTGCCTGACACAAACACTTCAATGCTCCATTCAAGAAGTCATTTCAGTGACCACACAAAACTCATCGATCACACTCACAATTGTGAGGTTTGTTAGGTTACAAATCATTTTGCGATGCCACCAAGCCAGTTCCAACTTATAGTAATCCCATTTACAACAAAACCAAATACTGCCTTCTCGCACCGTCAGAATTGTTATGCTTGAGCTCATTGTTGCAGCCACTGTACCAGCCCATCTAGTTGAGCATCTCCCTCTGCTTTGGCTAGTATGGCATCCTTCTCCAGAGACTGTTCTCGCTGGATAACATGTCCAAAGTACAGGAGAGAAGCTCTTGCCATTCCTGCCTCTAACAAACAATCTGGCCATACTGATGTCTTTCAAGACTGAGCTCTTTGTTCTTTTGGCAGTTTGTGGTACTTTCAGTATTCTTCACCATAGTTCAAATGCATTGTTTTTCCTTTCGTTTTCCTTATTCAGTGTCCGACTTTCACATGCATTTGAAGAAATTGAAAATGCCATGGTTTGGGTCAGGCACACCTCAGTCCTCAGACTGATTGTAATCTGATTACTTCACGACCGCTTCCATGAGTATTGATTGTGGGTCCAAGTAAGATGAAATTCTTGACAAATGCAGTCTTTCCTCTAGTGAGCATGATGTTACCTATTGATCCAGTTGTGAGGATTTTGGTTCTCTTCACGTTGAGCTGTCATCCATACTGAATGCTGCAATCCTTGATCTTCATCAACAGATGCTTCTAGTCCCTTTCACTTTCAGCAGGCAAGGTTGTGTCATCTCCACATTGCAGGTTGTTCTTAAGCCTTCCTCCAATCTTGATACCTCATTCTTCTTCATATAATCCAGCTTCTCTGATTATTCACCCAGCATACAAATTTAATAAGTATGATCAGAAGATAAAACTCCGATGAACACCTGTCCTGATTTTAATGCATGCAGTGTTTTATTGTTCTGTTTGCACAACTGCCTCTTGTGCAATGTACAGGTTTCTCATGTGCACACTGGAGTGTTCTGGTATTCCCATTATTTTTAAGGCCATCTAAAGTTTGTTATGGATCACATGATCTAATGCCTTTGCAAAGTCAATGAAACAAAGTGAGTCATTTTTTTTGGTATTCCCTTCTCTCAGCCAAGAAAGGGTCAGCTGATGCCAACAATGATATCTCTTATTCCAAGTCCTCATCTGAAGCTGGCCTGATCCTCTGGCATCTTTCTCTCAATTTCTGCTGCTGGATGCTCTTCAGCAAAATTTTGCTTGCATGTGATGTCAATGATATTGTCGTATAATTTATGCATTCTGTTGGGTCACCTTTCTTTGGAATAAATACAAATGTGAGTCACTTCTAGTCAGCCAAATAGCTATCGTTCAAATTTCTTGACATTGCCCAGTGAGTCTAGTGCTTCATCAGCTTCTTGAAACTTGTTCAACGGTATGTCATTAATTGCTGGAGTCTTGTGTTTGGCTAATGCTTTCTATGCAGTTTGGATTTTTCCTACATACCACTTTTTCTTGATCATGGGCTACCTCTTGAAATAGTTGAATGCCAACTTGGTTTTTTTTTGGGGGGGGGGGAGTACAGTGACTCTGTGTACTTTTTCTATCTTCTTTGGATACTACTCACATCACTCAGTATCTTCCCTCATAGAATCCTTCAATAGTTCAACTCAAGGCTTGGGTTTTTTCTTGACTTCTTTCATTTAAGATAATCTGATTTTATTCTTCCTTGTTGGTTTTCTAAATCTAAATCTTTGCACATTTCATTATAGTCTATTTTGTCTTCTTTAACTGCCCTTAGAAATTTTATCTCCAACTCTTTTACTTCATCATGTCTTCCATCTACTTTAGCTACTCTATGATTACGAGCAAGTTTCAGAGTCTCTCTTGAAACCTTCACTTTGGTGTTATCATTATTTCCTGTCCCTTCAACGATCCTTTGATTTACTTTTGTATGATGTTTTTAATGTCATTCCATGGCTCATTAGCTCCTGTGTCATGAGGGTATCAATGCATAAAATCTGTTCTTGAGATGTCCTAGAAATTTGAGTGTGATATGCTCAAGAACATACTTTGGGTCTTGTGGATTTGATTTCTTTTTCTTCAACTTCAACCCAAACTTACATATGAGAAATTGATGATCTGTTGCACAACCTGAACTTACATATGAGAAATTGATCATCTGTTGCCTCTACCTTGGTTTTACCTGCTGATACTAAACATCTTCATCATCCCTTCCCATAGTTGCAGTCTATTTTATATCTTTGTCTTCCTGCTGGAAGAATCCACCTTGCCTTTTGTGTCATTAAAAATAGGTAGAAGTCATTGGTCTTGCAAAATTCTATCATGAAATCTCCACCTTAATTTCAATCACCAACACCATATTTTCCAACTACTCTCCCTTTCTCTATATTTGACTTTTGTATAGCAATCCCCAATAATTATGAATGCATCTTGATTGCATGTTTGATTAAGTTGTTACTGAAGACATTGTTAGAATTATTAAGTTCGTTCATTACTAGTTTTAGTCGTTGGTCATAAATTTGAATAATGTTTGTATTGATTGGCTGTTCTGTTATTCAGATATACATTATCCTATCACAGCATTGCATTATAATGAAATTTTTAAAGATGTGTAATTAGAAAGCCAAAAAGGAAGGACACACTGAGTATATTTCAATTAGTTGTAGCAGTACATCAACAGAGAAATGCCATGAATTTTTAAAAGATTCAGAAGTGGGTGTGGCATGAGGGATATCCTTGCTGATGTCAGATGGATCTGAAAACAGAGATTACCAAAAAGATGTTTACTTGTATTTTGTTGGCTCCACAAAGGCATTTGACCACGTGGATCATATCAAACTACAAACCCATAGAAAAGAATGAGAGTTCCAAACACATCATAGACCAAGAGGTCGTTATTCGAACAGAAGAAGGGAATACCCCATGATTTAGAATCAGGGAACATATGTGTCAGAGTTGTTTTCCATCTCTCTACTTATTCAACCTATATGAAGAGCTGATAATCCAAAAGCTAGACTATATGAAGAAAGAGGAATCAGGATCAAATTAAGTTCTTATTAACAATATCTGATATGCAAAGATCAAAAGATGTATTGCATTGGTTGAGAATGCTGCACAAGACCTCCCTTAAAGTACTGAAAATCGAAGGTGTTATTTTGAGGACTGAGGTGTGCCTGACCCAAGCCATGGTATTAGCTATTGCCTCATATGCAATGAATATTTGACAGTGAATTAAGTTGAATAATGGATAAAGAAGACTGAAGAAGATTGTTGAACAGTGAATAAAGAAGACTGAAGAAGAATTAAAGCATTTGAATTTGATGCTGGAGAAGAATATTTATAGTCCCTTTGACTGCTAAAAAGACAAACCAATCTGTGTTGGAAGAAGTAAGGATTGGATGCTCCTTAGAGGCAGGGATAGCAAGATTCTGTCCTACATGCTTTGGGTATATTGTCCAGCGAAACCAGTCACTGGAGAAGGACATCATGCGAGATAAAGTGGAGGGGCAGCGAAAAGGGGGAAAGCCCTGGTAAAGATAGATTGACAGACTGGCTGTATCAATGAACTCGAGCCTAGGAACCATTATGAGGGTGGAACAGGACCATACAGTGCTTTGTAAGTTGTGTATAGGATAGCTATGGGTCAGAGCCATTTCAACGGTACCTAACAGAAATAACAGCTCTTTAAAATGTATCAAAAAGAGAAACAAAATAAACCCCAAGCTGTATTCAGTGTTATAGTTAGCCAATTTCAGTGAAAATGAGGGCACTTCTGTAGTAGTTATTAGAATATAAGTATTTATGAGAATCACTTGATTTCTTTATGTTTCCAAGTGTTCATCTCTACAATATCTAAAGAAAGTCATTTTTTAAAAATAGAGGTGGAACATAGCAAGCATCAAACTTTAAATATCTTAATTTGAGAGTGATGTGATTAAAGCTATTTTAAAGAGCCTTTTATGTCACACTCATGAGTGCCATAAATTTAGGCTCCGAACTGCTTTCTTAAAATATTTTATCTCATCTTGATCTGTTTTGCTTAATCATGTTTGTTTTGTCATGCAGGGTACGTCAGAGAAGGGTTCCTGGCTGTACAATATGCCTTAGATAAATCCATCATGCTGTATCATGAGAGCACAGCTAGAGAAAAGCTGTTGGATAATATCAGCATTTTTATACAGAGATTTCCACAGCCACAGTCTTATGACGTATTGCTTTGGATCACCAGTCCTTTCTTCCCTTTTGTGTTCGTACTCATGTTCTCTCCAAGTGTACTTTCCATCATGAGGTTGATTGTGTGGGAAAAGGAAAATGGATTGAAGGTAATCCTTTTACTAATTACGTTGAAGATATCCAAAAAAAAATTCCTAATCTTAAAATCTTACATCTGTATAATCCATTACTTGATTATATTCAAGTTTTGTAATTATTTTATTTCTGGTACGGGCAATTAGAAAAAAAACTCTTTAGTATAACATTTTTTGTGTGTGAATTGAATGAAGGTTCACAGAGCATATCAGTTTTCTGTTCCCCAACTTACATTTTTCATTTCATTGATTATAATCTCCACAATGAAACATCACTGAAACCACTCACTTTCTTTGCTTCCTATTTCCAGTCCTTGTTCTCTACTAATCCTCCTGAACTTTATTCTTGAGTAAATGTTGCCCCTTTGATTTTAAATAGTTATGCTATTGCCTTGATGTTATTGCCCATTATATAGACCTGCCTCTCTGGGGCAGAGGAGTGACCATTGTACCCAGGATGATCTCATTCTTCTGGTACAGTGTCATGGAGATGGGTTTGTCATGGGTGGTCCATTAGTCCATCGAACAGATGCTTTTTACGCATCTTCAACTTTAAGTTTGTTATCACTTTTCCTTTCCTCTGAGCAGAGAGAGAAAAACCAGTAACTGCAACTAAAATATCTGCCCGTGATCTTTTAAGATCCTACTTGCTACTCACAAAAGCAAGATGTAGGGCATTATCTTTATGAATTACATTGTGCCACTTGACCTAGGTGGCAAAAACAAAAAACAAGGCCTTGAGAATTAGAGTCAAGGAATCCTTCCCTCAAGGTGTTTGGTAATGTCTAAGACATTTCTTGTGTCTAGGACATTTCTTCTTCTCACTGTCCCTTCCATACCTATTCAAGCCTGCATGTTAATCCATACATCTATAGATATTGCAGGATTGTGTTTATAACAGTAACTCTTCTGATTTGAACACTTATACTTCTCCTAGTGTCTTCCTCGGCCTTCATAATTTTTTGCCGACCTCTCTTATTGTATATTGCCTCCTCCTTCACCCAAGTTAACACCACGTGTCTACCGTTTTATTGCCATCAAATCTTGTTCAGAATTGACTATTGCCACATGATCTAACTGCCCTTGTATCTTCAAGAACTACAACCAGAACAGAGAGAATACTATTTATTCTAGTATTACCTGAACACCAAGCAGACACAGATATGAAAACATCATGTTGAAACAACAATCTCTATGCCTATTAAAAAGAGTCTTGAAATCACCACTACAATCAATTTTAGAACATTTTCTTCTTTGTACTCATTATTGCTAGCTCCCTCTATTAGGCTTAGTTGACTAGCAAAACAAATCCAGTGACACTCATATATATTGAGAAGTAAATACATATCAAGAAAGTGTCCCTGCCCAGTCCAACTCAAGTCCTTATGTTCAATGCTAGTCCATAAATCTCACAGCCACATGCAATAGTGCAAAATGCAAGAAGATCACAGGCTAGTGGGTGCAAAGTCACCTGGATTCAAGGTCAGTAAAAGTATAGCAGGGCTCTAGCAGCTTCAGGGTCAATGGCAGAGAGGTGAGGGAGGAGAAAAAGAGGGGTGCTTCCCTGGATCATCTTTTGGAAAGGCTATAACCTGAAGGAAACACCATCAAGCTATGACCTGATTAGCAGGTTTGACTCCTCCTCTAGCCACAAGTGTCTAGTTCACATGAAATCATGAAACTACCATAAACTCTGTTCCCCCAAACATCCTCTCCTGCCATGATCACACAAAAAGCTATCAATCCAATTGCTGTCTGTGTTTTTACCTATCCTTGATTTCATGTCAAAAATAAAACATATAAAAACAAAAACCAATAACAATAACAAAATAAGACAGAGAAGAGCCTTGGTTGAAAAGATGAGAAAATAATAAAAACAAAAGTAATAAAAACAAGCTAGAACAAAATTTAAATGGATCAAAGGGAGAACAAATAAAAAATGTGTTAAATTTTAACCTAGCTACATCTTATTTACTCCAGTTTCCAGTGCATCCTGTCTTACGGCAAGTGACATCCCTGATCAATGGCCAGAGGGAAATAATTAGAGGCTTTGTTCAATTGGGGATCCTGAAAATGGATCTTGTGTTTTCACTTTGATCCATAGCCTTCTGAAAACTGGGTACTCAGAATTGAAGCTCTCATATGTTTCCTCTTTCGGTCTTGGATTTTATTATTTACAGTCCTTGGATCACTCAGGCTCATAGGTTTCACTTGTGTGGACTTATCTGGCACCATGGTTGCTTGTTTGAAGACAAACTTTTCCCCACATGTTATTCTGTCTGATAGTCAGGCACCATTCCACATTCATTCATGATGAAAATAATAAAATAGCAATGTAAGGGCAATTCTTCAACATCAAAATGACCATGTATGCAAAACAACAGCTACCATTTTGCTTAATGAAGAGAAACTGCAAGCACCCCCTCTCAAATGGGAATCAGACTGGTTCTCTTTATTACCAGTCTTATTTAGTATGCTCTTGTAAATTAGCCAGGGCATGTAGACATTAAAGAGAAGAATTGGATGCATCCATTTTGACAAAGGGAATATGATTTTATGTAGTGATAACCACAAAAACTTGATAAAACAATCACAGGAACTAATTGAAAATTCTGATAACGTAGCAGTCTATAAGATCAAAATGCAAAGTGTATTCTTGCATATCAAGGAAGAGAACTTTAAAGAGGAAAGTTAAAATATATATATACAGTAATTCCAAAGGATAAAATACATAGGAAAATATAAGTAAAGAAACAAAAGATTCTGTTTGTTGTCATTCGTTTGTGCTCTTCTGTCTTGTTGCTTCGTGTTAACTGAAATTGGTTGTTGTATCCAGACATTGTGTTATAACTGTTTTTAATTGTTGAATGTATGTTGGTGTGTTTGTGGGTACTCACTACCTGTCTTCTGGTGGGTGTGACAAAGAATATGAGCATGCACTCCACTTGCCGTTTGTATAGTGCAGTAAAACGTCACTGGTTCTGGCCACTCTCTATCATGGATCAGGTGTTACAGGAGTAGGTGATGGTCTTCATCTAATATGTAAGGCTTCAAGATCTATTGCTGTGACTGAGTCAAGAAGGTACAGTTGCTGTCTCCCATTGGATGAAACCCAAAAATTTATATAAAAGCAAAAACAAACAGGAAAAAAATCTGAAAACAAATAGGGGTAGAATATATAATAAAATACAAGAATTTAGTAAGAAAGAAAGAAAAACAGAAGGAAATAAGAGAAAGAAAATAAAACTGAACCTCACCTCATTGCCATCAAGTTGATGCTGAATAATAATCAACTACAGGCCCACAGAACAACTAGTGAATTTGAGCTACTCACATTGTGGTTGGCAGTCCAATGTGTAACGACCACACAACCAAAACTAAGGAGTGAGGTAAAGGGAAGAAAGAGGAAGTAAAGACTAGAAGTAAAAATGGAAGCAAAAGGGAAAAGAGAAAGTGAAAGCAGTAAAAAGGGGAAAACAAGAAAAGAAAAAGGGGGGAAATAAAGAGAAAAGTGTTATGGGTAGGACAAGGCTCCAATGGGTAAATCCTGACTGAAAGCTACAGAGGTCATGGGTTCAAGGAAGGGTGATGAGATGAGACACCCAGGCCCAGTCCCTAAGTTACTGCTAGCTAATAAGATGTATGTGGTAAGGGCACCTGATCCAGAGAAGTTCTTTCAGACCCAGAGAGTATCTGGGTAATTTGCTATGGAAGTAGTTACTGCCTGCTGAAGGGTGAGTGATGTCAGGATGCCTCCCTGGCTCTGCATAATCTCGTGGTCTGATGAGGCAGAGTTCAGAGCTCAGTGGTATGCAACTGACTAAGGCAGAAGTCGGTAGGGGGTGGGGGGAGGGCTGCTATCACTGGGTATTAGAGCAGTAATAGTAGAAGCTTTTGGTCACCAGGTGGTTCTGGATAATGGAGATGTTCTCAACTTTCTGATTGCCAACCACTTCTATGGGCATTTGTACTGCCCTCGGTAAACAGACCCAAGTTACTGTCTTGATCAAATGACCACACTGTGTCAGGGCAACTCTTACATTCCTGGGAAAGTGAAGTATCTGCGACAAAAATGAAATGACATCAAGAGTATGTACTGGCACACTGGCTCACATGTAGCAATTTGAGGATGGCTCGGTGTTGCATTCTGTTGCAAATAGGGTTATTATGAGTTGGAGCTGGCTTAATGTTGCATAGTAACAACAAAGCAAATACAAAGAAAACTACAAAATGGGACATGAAGTCAGAAGAGAATCACATAAATGGAAGACTATATCACGTTAATGAAAGTAAAACTGAACAATGTGTGAAAATATCAATACTACTCAACGTTGACTATAGATATAAGGCAATACTGATCCATATTACAATATCATTCTTTAAATAGGTTGAAAAAATAATCCCTCATTTGATATAGCAAGGAAAGAGACCTAGCATAAACAGAACAACACTAAAACAGAAGAATAAAATGAGAGACTTCTAGCTTCTTCACATTGTAGTCACAACAACCTTGTAGACACATACTTCAATGAAATGGAATTAAGAACTCATGTAAATCCAGAAACCTATGGATAGCTGATCTTTGTCAAAAGATTAGAACACAATAGATGGCGATGTGATAGTATGTTTAACAAATGCCACTGACAAAACAGGATATTCATTTACATAAAAGTTAAACAATGCCCATATCTTTCACATCATATGCAAAAGCCAACTTGACATTGAGCAAAAATCTGATTGTAAAGCCCAAACTAAAGATTATCAATGAAAAAATAAAGATAAAGATAGCCTTCCTAAAAAATGGCATAAATACATTATTGAATATAACTGAAAACACACAAACAGCAGAAGAAAAAGGATGACTGGGACTTTTTAAAAATAGACACCTATACACATCAAAAGCGCTCACAAAAAGAGAACACAGTCGAGGACAGGAAGAAAATTTGGCAATGATTTATTATACAAGTGATTAATCTCTAAACTTAATAGAAAATTTGAACATGTCAAGAAGATAACAAATATTACAATACCAGGTATAATATTGAAAAAACCCTCCAAACTCATGAGAAAATAGCGTCAGGAATGTGAGCATCACAGAATGCTGGACAAAGTGTTCTTGTGTTGAGAAAGGACTTGAGTCAATGCCCAATATCCATCTGCAATCTTAATTTTTGATATATAGATATGAGTACATAGTTCTATTCTCCTCTTATTAGATATATATTTACATATGTGCATACCTGTATTTAGACCTCTATAAATGTCCTTTGTCTCCAGGTCCTTTCCTCTATTTCCTTTTACTTTTCTCTTCTCCCACCATAATGCTCAGTCTTCATTTAGGTTTAGTAATTCCTCACTGCTACATTGCCCTTGACTAAGCCCCACTAGGCTTCCTATGCCAGATCGCTGAAGACAAAAAGGGTACATAAGCAAATGTGGTCAATAAAGCTTATGGTGCCCGGCTATCAGGAGATATATCATCTGGGTTCTTAAAGGCTTGAAGATAAGCAAGCAGCCATCTAGCTGAGAAGCAACAAAGCCCCCGTGGAAGCACACCAGCCTGTGTGATCATGAGGTCCCTATGGGATCAGATATCAGGCACCTAAGACCCAAAATAAAATCATACCTAATGTGAATGAGGGGGTGGGTGTGGCCTGGAGTGGAGGCCCAATACCCATCTATAGACAGTTAGACATCCCCTCACAGAGGGGTCACAGGGAAGAGATGAGCCAGTCAGGAGGCAGGATAGCAGCAATGAAACACAACTTTCCTCTAGTTCTTTGGCACTTCCTTCCTCCACCCACCCCCCTCCACTATTATGACCTCAATTCTACCTTACAAATTGGATTAGATCAGAACATGCACACTGATACAGATAAGAGCTCATAACACAGGGGTAAACTCCTCAGGGTCAACAATGAGAGTAGAGATACCAGGAGGATTAGGGGAGACTGAGGGTAAAAGGGGGAATCTACCACTAGGATCAATCTATAACCTCTTCCCAGGGAGACAAATAATGGAAAAGTGGGTGAGGGGCGATGGAGGACGATGTAAGATATGAAAATAGTAATCTATAACTTATCAAATGTTTGTGATGGTGGGTAGGTGGAAGAGGGAAGGAAAAGAAATGAGCTGATATCAGGGGCTCAAGTGGGGAGATAATGTTTTGAAAATGATGATGGCAGCATATATGCAAATGTGCTTAACACACTGAATCAATGTATGGATTGTGATAAGAGTTGTAAAGGTCCCAATAAAAGTATGGGGGGATAGTTTTAATCTCAGTATTACTTAATTACATAATTTTTATTATGACACTCAACTTTTTGAGTCTTGATTTTTGTCAATCTCAAGGTGGAGATGATATTAACCACTTATATATGTTGTTTTGCTGATATACAGTGATATTTGGTTTGTGTTGACTTTCCTACAGGAGTACCAGCTCATCATTGGACTCAGACACTGGATTATCTGGGCTGCCTATTTTTTCACATTCTTCCTTTTACATATCATTATTATCTCTTTGATATGCCTGTTATTCTTTGCCAAGGCAAGTATCCAGTTAAATGTTGTCTACCACAAATACAACCAGAGTTCCATACGTAATATCAATTTTACAGTACCCACTAGAAATAAAGAGGCAAAAGAAGCTGGTGAAATTATTTTAATAATATGAGAGAACTCAAACTCTGTCTGCTCTCAAGTAAATTCCAACCAGATAAGATTGAATGGCCTCTGTGGATTCAAGACTATATGTTACCCTTTACAGAAGTAGAAAACTTTACCTTTCTCCTGTGGAGTGGCTGGTAGTTTCAAACTGCTGATGTTGTAGCTTACAGCCCAACAAGGAGCTTCAAGAAGGTTGTGGAAATATCCATTACCTTTTAAATCCATTTTTTCATAAACTTAAAATTTTTTCTATTTCAAACCATTTTATTAGAAGCTGATCAAGAAATCATAGTATTTCATATTTCTATCGCATCAAGCAGTATTGAACAACTGCTACCCAAATCAGTTTTAAAACATTTTCTTCTGTCACAAGTTCCTTTATGTCAGCTCCTCCTTACCCCCACCTCCACACCACACCCCAGGAACCATTACTAAGACTACCCACAGTGACAAAATACAACTGAGATAAAACCCAATATGAAAAAAAATCACAAAAAGTATTAAAAACCAGATCAAGCTGAAAGGGGAGCTTGAGGGACCAGCTGTAAACCATTCGAATCAGTTTTAACATTTTAGTCTACTATAGTCATCTCTCCAATACTCTCTGGCTGATAACCATATTATTCCTATCCCTGAGTCATAATTAGAGGGAGATCACTGAAGCTTATTCCCTTTGTAGATCCTGCAAATGTATTTTGGGTTTCTCTTGTCATCCACAGCCTTCTGCAAACCAGAATCTCACAATAGAAGCTCTGATAACATCCCCCTTTTAGGATTGGGAATACATAATTTACAATCCTTTGATCACAGATGTTGGTGTGCTTCTTCCAATTAGGCTTTAGTTGGCTTCTCACTTAGATGGCTGTTTGTTTGTAAACAAGCCTTTAAGTCCCCAGATGCTGTTCTCTGGGCGAGCCAGACACCACCTAATATCTTCACCACACTTTGCTATTGTGCCCATGATGTAGTTTCCTTTTTTTCATGAACTTTTTGAAGCTACCTCGTATATTTCATACAATCTAATATATCTGAAATACTATTATTTCAACATGCAACCGATCATAGAAACAAATGAGCTTTTTTCAATTCTCTTCCCTATGTCTCCAAAATCTGATTTATATCTTATGTATACAACACATATCAACTCAAATGCTCAAGTTTCATTAGAAATGTT
>PVJH01026825.1:0-29533 GCA_004026705.1 Nesogale talazaci
AGTTAGCCTTGGGTCTTGTCAGTAGAGTCAGCCTTGGGTCTTATCAGCATCTCCAAGGGACCTCCAAGAGGGAAATACAAGTGGATTTCCCAGGATTCTCAGGGGAGGGCCGCATCCACTCAGAGATGTCATTGGCTGTCGCCAGACTGAGAGGCTAGACTCCACCCCTACACTCTTAATCCTCAATAAGAAATTTTAAAAAGACTTTCTAGTCCATTTTAATCTGAAAGCTCCACTACAATCTATTCAGTTTTATAGCAACGGGAAAATTCCTACTGACAGATGAATAATGACTGTATGTGAGGTTTACTTTCAAGGAAACAAGCCCAGTTCTCCCACCTGTAAGATGGGAATTCTGCTACTGAACAGCTATGCCTCCTTTTTCGATTGCAGAGAAGAGCCAAGTGCCAGGAGCTGTGCTGTAAATACCTTATGGAGGGTTGAAAGAAGCATTTTAATACTTATTCCATCCTTAGGGCCCAGGGTGAGGACAAATGGCTCATCCAGAAAAATGATAGACACATGTTCTGCTCAGGGACCCCACTTCCCTCTCTATGGGTTCTTTTAGGACTCTAAGTTATCCAAATATAGAAGAATTCTTGAACAGACATAGCTAATGCTCAAACTGAGATGTTTCAACAGAATCATTCATGAAATGAGTAATGTATAGGGCAAGGAGGAGTAATGCATCATTCTATTGAACTTCTGTTCACATTTCTATTCCCAAGTATTTCTGGGAAACATTAGCTAAAAATCACATTTACTTTGTAACTAAAATGTTCACTCATAGAGATACCAGCAATAAGAGCCATGAAGGGACTATCCGCACATTTCTTAAAGTTGCCCAATAGTTTCTGACAGTCTTATTCCAAACAATATTTCCTCAAAGGCAATTCTACATTTCCATTCATTAAAATTGATATTCTCTCCTATGTTTCAGGCAGTAGAGATACAATCATTCACACGGCTTTCCACTGTCCTGCTGGTCTGGTTATGGAGGAGGCAGCCTGCTCACAAATCATTGAAACAAAAAATGCAGATAATGATATGCTTTCAGAACAGCCTCCAAAATATCGTCTCTGTTCAATTCTTCTTGTGTTTCAGAACTCTCTATATTCTCTGCCCGCGAGACTTATCATTTAATAGGAAGGCTAGAGCTGTGGTCCAGCCCCTTAACAGTTCTTTTGCAGAAAATATGAGCATTCCCAGGAAACAAGTTGCAGCCACGACCTGTTATTTGAAAGCTGATGATTGCAACTACTCTCACCTAGGATTGGGAAATTGGCAAAAGTGGCGTTGACTTCCTTCTCAATATTGCTCAGTGCTCAGGAGATACAATATAACCCTTTCTTGATGCACAAGATGTGATTGTCGGCCAATATTTTCAACCTCTCTGGTTTCCTGAAATGCTGCTCTCTCAGTAGTAGTGCATGCCATTATTGGTAGGGAAACGTATCACTGCATAAATCTGAAGAAATAGGTCTCACAGCACCAATCCTAACACCAAGGTCTTCTTGGGATAAATATGTCCCACAAGCTGTATTAAATCTATGTTGCCTAGTGTTTGCCCTTGACTTCAGCATGTCTTCCATTACTGGGAGTATATGGTATCAACTAAAAATTCAAAGCACAGAACAATTCTGTCATGAATGGATTAATGATGTCTTTTAAGACTGATCAAATTACCACCTCAGGCTTCAGTTGCTATGCAAATATTTGAATTGTTTTATGTGGTTCAGGTATCTAGAGAATTCTGTATCTATTACAGAGTGATCCAATACTGGAAATAATACTTGGAGTACTTAATTTACTTTCTCAAAAACTAGCAAGTCAATAATTTTATAAATTCTATTTCATTGGTAATTAGATAGTGATAATGAGATTTTAAGGTCATTTTCTAGCATACTCACTCTTCACTTGACTACGTAGTCAGAGTCCAAAGACCAGGCAGCTGTGTTTAAATCGATCATTGCCAAATCAAATCACAAAATGCATCATCAAGCAATTGCCAATTCTCACCACTACATAACTTCCAAATTATATCTTTGCATAACTGCCAACCCATTAAGAATCATGGTCGAAGTAAATTGACACAAAACCCTACCCATTACAGCCAGCACTTCTGGTGCTTTGTAGCTCAGGAACTGGGCGTGCACCTCACCATTCACTATTTCCAGACAAACATTTTTTATGTGCAAAATAGTTGGATGGTACATATTTTTACTATTTGATAAAATGCAAAATTTTGGGCAAAGAGGCAGTTGATGTGGAGTAGGTGTATAGCAAACCAGGTATAGGTGACATTTTTATTCTCTCCATGACTAGGAAGATTCCAGAATCTCTAATAATCTAGGGCATGAATATTCAGGTTTCTATATGCTGAAACAGAACTCATCACTCACACAGATGCCGCTGACCTTAAGCTACTCGCCTCTTTCAATATGGAACCTGTCAGTGGGATATTTGGGATGCAGAACCAGTGCTGCAGGGAGTGGCGCAGCTAAGAACAAAGAGCAAAGAACTCTAGGCAAGACGAGGATCCTGTACCTGTCAAGAGTGTTTGACAATCATTTGTTTCATAATACTGTGAGGTTTATCAGCTTTCAAAGGGGAAAAAATTTATTTTAATTTACTATTTCTGTCACCAAATTAAATGTTCTCTTACTTTAAGCTACTATTTTTGTCACTGTTGCCCAATGCAATGACAAAGCTCTATCAGCAACAGTGTTCTTTGATTCATTCTAAATAAGTAAAGAAAACATCACAATAGGTGGAATTGGTTTATGTTCTGCTGCATAAATTCTCAACAGCAACAACAAAATTAATTCAATTAATTTTTAAAAGCTCATGACATACCATGAGCTTGCATAATTTTTGAAGGGAAGAGAAAATGAGATATCATCAATTTGTAGAACAGATAATAATTTCTCTGTCTGGCCTATTACAC
Organism: Nesogale talazaci; assembly: GCA_004026705.1. Taxonomy (NCBI): domain Eukaryota; kingdom Metazoa; phylum Chordata; class Mammalia; order Afrosoricida; family Tenrecidae; genus Nesogale; species Nesogale talazaci. The sequence continues at coordinate 2,948 of PVJH01026825.1, forward strand.
ATTCCACTTGTTTGATTATGATGATCCCTTTTTGCTTCAAGACTTTCAGTGAGAATAGCTGAAATTTTCTACCTAGCATCACTCCTAAGGACCAAACTATGAAGCCTCCTTGGAAACAGAAAGGAGAGAGCGCAAAGTACAAAAGCCATGGTAATTGAAATCACCGACGCATGGTTGGAGTAACATTTCACTAGAAATCTGAGTTCTTCTGCTTCCATTTATATTGTCAGTTAACTGCAGAAAAGTAAATGTGGTGGAACAAATGAAGTAAAAATGGCAAAAAGGAAAGAAATTAAATAGACATAGTCTGAAACGCTCTAAGGAATAACGGGTTGAGACAAATTATGAGTATATAAACAAAGTGTGTAAGTAAAGACAGCTAAAACTGTCAAAACTCCTATTAATTTAATTATCCAGTGTTATGACTGTGGCCACTAGTGGAATATCTTTGTTACTACATTGGAAATATCCAGTGTGTGTGAACTAAAAAATGACACACAGAGAAGAAAATGCTTCAAAGTAGAATTCAGTTCCTCTTTCAGTTCCCAGCTAGACAGTATGACTTGAACTGCACAGCCCACTCCCCAGCTGTTGATGGCTCACCATTGCATTCCACGCCAGTGTCTGCCCCAGCGCATGGCCTTGCCCAAGGTTATAGTTCCTAGGAAAGGTAGTTCGACAGCCAATGACGGACTGCTGTCAAAAAACAAGACCATGGTTCCCTTGCTTTTCAATTTTGGAGACTGTGAAGGACCATCACACCTACAGAATTTTCCTTGGAACTCTCCTCATTAGCAAGTCTATTGCCTAGCTCCTTGATCTTTTCTATTTTGCAATCCTGACTTCTTAATTGGTGTATGTCTTAAGAGCACACCCTACATTCTTCTGCCTGAAATTCCTCATCTCAGAGTCTCTTGCCAACGACCCCAATCTAAGACTATAGATAACAGGAGTGACTCAAGAAGACTCTAGATAGGGTTCTAAGACCCTGGGTCAAATGTCAGCTGGCTGGCAATGAGAGCCCTATTAAAGGCAGGTGGAGTATAGATAGCACCTGGCATACTATAAAGGTGTCACTGTTAAAGCTTTTCCTGGTGGCACATTAGGATGGAGTACCTTAGGAAGAGGTAAGCATTAAATAGCACAATATAACTGGCATTTGAGAGAGATGAGGGGAAAGGTTGAAATAATAAGGTTGGAATTGGATAACTATTGAACACCATTGATTCCTGAAGAGAAATAATCATAGACCAAAGGGTGATTGTATGAAGAAGGGAAGGACCTCAGGATTGCAAGGAGATCCACTGAAGGCTTATAATATGAAGATCACACAACCTAGCTTACTAAATGTGAAAAGGACTTGAAGCACTTGCTGATGAGTTTTTGTGTGAATAAGAATACAAAGGCTACAGGTTTTTGTGTGAATAAGAATAACATTAAAAAGAAGATAAAGAAGGAGGAAAATCCACAATTGAATAATAAGCAATATCACCATAACAGAATAAAAGTAAAGTTGTTGAGAACATGGAAGTAGTCGTCAGGAAATAAAATGATGCATTACACTACAAATCGACAGCAAAAGACCTCTCTGGGAAAGGAAAAGGTATTTTGAGGAATAAGGCACTCTTTTCCCAAATCCTACTCTTCTCAATGATTTCATATGCATGTAAAAGTCAGACAATGAATTCTTAGCAAAAGAGTAATTGATGCCTTTGAACTATGATATTGGTAAAAAGTATTGAATATATCTGGGACTGTCAGTAGAAAGAACAAATCTGTCTTGGAGGAAGTACAACTCCTTAGAAGTAAAGATGGCAAGACTTTGCATTTTTTGGCCATGTTATCAGGAGAAATCACACCCTAGAAGATAGCACCATGCTCAGTAGCACTTCTGTGTACAATAGAACAAAACACCACCTGGTCCTGCACCATCCTTACAACTGTTGCTATGTTTGAGCCCTTGTTTCAGCCACCGTGTTGATACATCTTGTAAAGCCTTCGTGCTTTCCCTGCCTCTCTAGTTTACCAGGACTGGTCTCTCCTGACATGTCCAAAGTACATGACCCAACTCTTGCCATTCTTGCTTCTAAGGAGGATTGTGGCTGCACTTCTGCTATGATAGATTTGTATGCCTTTTCTGCAGTATGTGGTACATTCAGTAGTCTTCACTGGCACCACAATTCAAACATATCAATTCTTCTTTAGTCTTCCTTATTCAATATCCAACTTGAAATGTATATGAGGCCACTTAGTCCTCAAAGTAACATTCTTGCTTTTAAATGCTAACCTATGTATGAGTAGCCAATATGAAATTTCTAGAAGTAAACTTAATGGACAGATAACATAGATAGTGGTTGATTGTCACAACCAGGGTCATCAGGGAGCTAGGAGAAGCCACCCCAACATTTTCCCTTACCGTTTCTAGAAATGAACTCAGACCCAATGAGTAAAGATGAGGTCAGGATGCATTGAGGAAAGACTCTGAAATTATACAGGCAGCATATTTAATAGTAATTTCTAAAATTCATTTTGAAAGGGACCTACTGCCTCTTCCTCAAGTACCTGTGTATTGAAAAGAGGGGATTTTTAAATTTAAGGATTTAAAGACTGTTTATTGATATCAATAAACAGAACTCCAAAGCACCACCTGCCCCACCCCATGTTGTTGGATCTTGTTAGTTGCGTTCTAGCTAGCTTCCAGCCCTTACAAAGGGCAGTCCCTGCCATATGGACCTATTCACATGCTTGCATAAAATACATGGAAAGAATGTATCCATCCAACAGAAAAATCCATACCCATGTGCTTCTGAACTATGCACAGGATGACTTTCCAGAGACAATGCATCATGGATGGTTCCGTTTCCAGCTACTTAGTATCCCGATCTTTGTAAAATAAGCTTACCAGATAATGTGCCTGGAGATTTCTAGTCTCCTTTCCAATGCCCCACCTTTAACCGGTCTTTACCACTTCTACCACTTACCATGGATCTCGAAGGAGCAATGAGAATGTGTAGACTAAAAGGCTATGAGGAGATATCAAGGAATACTGAAAGCGAACACGCTATCATAAAGTACTGTGTTTTTAGCTACTGAACTAACCAGCTAACTAACTTCCTAATGCCTAATTAGGTATTCGTCCTAGGCAAAGAGTTACAAAATAAGGTGCTTGTCACAAGATGCAAATAAGACTTATTTATTTGAATTTGAAAAATAAATTCAGACTTCTTCTGACAGAAAATTAGTCTGATTTGGCTGAATGGCTTGACAATAAGGATGTTGGCTTTATTAAGCAAATAATATGACAAATTTCATGGACTAAACTAGTACACACCTCCACAGTTCTGATAGGAAATATATTTTAAATCTTTATGCCATATGCTGACGACTGCATCTTTTGCAACTAATTAACTTTTTGACTTGTTAATTTAAGACTGGGGCTCTATGCCTTTTAAATTTATTTTAAGGTGCACATGAGCAAAAATAGTACAGAATATCATTTTAGAACTCATAGTAACACAAATTTTAGATCTAGAGGGGATGAGATTATTTGTTACAAATTTTTTTATAAAGAAACCAAGATATTAAATGGTAGCCGTCAATTTTTGATAGAACTGGAATTATAACCTGAGTATATTGATGTCTAAGGAATGTTGCCATGTTATATAATACTTATCTTCTAGGATTCTGTGCTTTATTCTATTGCTGTTAGCCCTGAAGGAGACTCTGAAGCAGCACACAGACATTCGTTTAAAAAATGAGTGACTCTTCTTCAAACAGAAATGCCCAAGTAGGCAGAATTGGCCAGATTGCTTATCCTTAATGGCTTTGACTGTGCTACCAATGGAAAGAAGTGAGGTTCAATCTTTGGAGTCTGAAAGTTTAACATTATTCACAAGAATATCCTGATTGGTCATAGGCTACTTCACAGTCCCCAGCCAGCCATTGAGCTAGAAGATAAATTTACCCGAGCCTCACACAGTGATCACATCTGTCTTCTGAAATGGTTGTTCTAGGATTTTACCCAACTCCCCTTACTCTGCTGCCAGACAGCAGCCTGACACCTGGTAGCTCCCCAACACATTTCCCTTTCAGACTTAATTAGCACAGCAGTCTGAGGGGAGGGAGGAAGTTCCACGGGCCCCTCCACCCTTCACAGAACAGTAGCCTGGATCCTTGGGTACATGATCATGGATTTGCCTCATAAACAAGGAAATTAGCCCCCTGATGATCCAGTCATCAGTTACCTATGACACAAATTCCACATTCTTGGTTTTATTTCCCTAATTTATTTATCATTTTGTTTTGCTTTTCTGGAGAACTTCCATTTTTCTTTACAAATTCACTGAAGATGTTTTTACCTGCACACACAGACATGGGATATATAAATTACCACTGAAAGCAGGTGAGGGAATGTAATCCAATTTGTAAAATTTCACTGATTTTCATTTAGAATGACTAAGAATGCTAACTTTACTGAAATCTAAAACTATGTTAATGGTGATAGAATTCCCCACGTTGAATGGGTGTGCATAAAAGTAAGTGGAACCTTTAGTAAGCAAAGCACAAGCGACAACAGGGCTCACCATGAAAAATCTTTGGAAGATGCACAGTGACCATTGATTTTGAATAGATGGCATTAACTTATGAGCAATCGATATGATTTTAATTGAAAGCCCTCTCCCTTTCTCTGGGTACATAGCAGTCTGCTAAGGCAAATGATAAGCTTTCTGTTTCTGAGTTTCCAACAGAAATTGGAGAACAGATCTTGGGCTATTCCACAAACCACTATCACTCATTAGGATATAAAATCAAAGAAGCAGCCTTTCTGAACACCAAAGTGTCCAAATCAAAGGAAGTATTTTCCCGCTGTTTATGTATACAAACATTTTCTTCTTTACTAAGCAGTTTCAGAGAGCAGACCCAGATATATTAGAAATAGACTTTTTGTCCTACTTTGAAGATCAGATATTTTTTTAAAAAATAGTCACTGGAGCAGCTTCAGATTTTGTTCAGACAATCACCTTTTCTTTGCTAAAAGATCTTTTTATTGGGGCTCTTACAGATCTTATAACAATCCATACATCTATTGAATCAGGCACATTTGTACATGTGTTGCCATCATTATTGTCTAAATATTTACATCCTATTTGAGCTCTTGGAATCAGAACCTCTTTTTAACGTCCCTTTCCCCTCCCACACTTGTGACCGCTTGATAAATTATTATGATTTTCATAGCTTTTTAAAAATTAAATACTGCTATCTCTTATCACAATCCATACATTCATCCATTGCATCAAGCACATATATACATATGCTGCCAGCATCATATTCAAAGCTTTTTCCTTCTATTTGAGCCCTTGAGATGAATGCCTCATTTTCCCCCTCCTCCTCTGTCCTCCCTCCCTCATTAACTCTGAATAAGTTATAGAGTACTATTTTCATATCCAATATCGTCCTCTGTCACCCTTCACCCAATTTTCTTTTGCTCATCCCCCTGGCATGGGGCTATATGCTGATCCTTCCCCCCCACCCCCCATCCTCCCCTTATGCTCCTGATGTCTCCATTCTCATTATTGCCCCTGAGGAGTTTTATCTATCCTGGATTTCCTGTGTTGTGGGCTCTTATCTATAGCAGTGTGTATGTTTTGGTCTAATCTGATAATGAGGAGACGAAAGTATTAAGGAACTAGAGGAATGTTGTGTTTTTCACCTGTGCTATACTGCATCCTGACTGCTCATCTTTTCCTTGTGTTTCTCCTGTGAGGGGATGTCCCATTATCTATAGATGTGCTTTGGGTCTCCACTCCACTGTACTGCACAACCCTTTCCTGCTCCCCATTCACATTGGGTATGACTTTGTTCTGGATCTTAGATGCCTGATACCTGATCCCATCGACCACTCCTGATCACAGGGGCTAGTGTTCTTCCATGTGGGTGTGGTTTCTTCTCAGCTAGAGGGCCACCTGTTTACCTTCAAGCTTTTATGCTTTGTTTTGTTTTATTTTTTTTCTTCAAGCCTTTAAGACCCCAGTTGCTATATCTTTTGATAAATGAGCACCATCAGCTTTCTTGACCACTTTTGTTGATGCACTCATTTTGTCTTCAGCGATCATGTTGGGAAGGTGAACATCACAAAATGCTGGATTGTTAGAGCAAAGGCTTCTTGTGTTGAGGGAGTACTCGAGTCAAGGTCCAACGTCTAACTTCAACCTTAGTTTTTAACATATAGATATAAGTAAGCTGATATATTACCATCACATTATATAGAAATATATTTACATATGTAAATGATTGTATTTAGACCTCTATAAATGTCCTTTTCTCCTGGTTCTTTCCTCAATTTCCTTTCACTTTCCTCTTCACACAGCCATCTCTTATCAACTCTATGGCTTCTGTGCACCAAAGTTGCACCATCAATTAAATGTCTATAATTTTATATGTATATACACATATATACTTATATACATATTTTTCATGGATGTGATTAGAATCAAATGGGAGACACCTCATACAGATGCAAGCTGGCATCATGATATTTGAAAATTAATCCTTCTGAAGAAATACTACATTTTTTGACCTAAACTATTGTTCTATGGCACTACTCAATCCATTTTCTACTCATAACAACTCAATGTGACAGAGCAGAAATGCCTCACAGGATTGTCTAGGCTATAGTCCTAAGGTAAGCAGATTGCCAGGTTGTTTGCCTGTAAAGTCATTCCGTGGTTTCGAACCTCATCTTTAGGTTCCCAGCTGAACACTTACCATTGCTTTCAGGGTTCTTTAATATGTACTTTAACTGCTCCCCCGTTGGGAGCCCTGGTGGTTAAGTGTTGAGCTGCTACCACCAGATCAGCAACTTGAACCCCTCAGTTGCTCAAGCGAGGAAGAGGAACCGTTCTAGCCTGCAAAGATTAATAGCCTGAGGAAATCTACTGGGGGAGTTCAACTATGCTCGATGTCAGAACCTACTTGATGGCACTGAATTGTTTTTTTGTTGTTGTTTGTTTGTTTGTTTGTTTGTTTGTTTCACCAATAGACTCCAGGAAGTTCCGATAAACAGTCCATCTTAATTGAGTCTATACTATAGCCTCTCACGGTGTACGTTGTTCCTTAGGCCACTTCAGGGGGAAGGGGGGGAAAGACCAATTGCTTACTGAGTTAGTCTGAGCCCAGACTTGTTAAACAATGTCACACCCATCTTCCTGGTTCCAAAGTGAACCACCCATGTGAACTAGCCCAGAAAATGAGGGAAGAGAATGAGCGCCAATCCAAGGAACTTACTATTCCTGCTAAATTCTAAATGAATCTGTCCTAAGTGGGCATTTTAGAGCACAGACCTCACTTCTCAGAACTAATGTTCATGGGAAACAGGAGAGGGGAAAGCCCTTTAAAGGGATAAATTGCCGCAAAATCGTGAGAGCCTTTCCCATGAGGGAGAGAAGGGCCTGAAGAAGAAAGTGGGGCTGGGTTAGGCCCAAATGTATCATCTGTTCTGACAGGCAAATTTTACCAGGAGCCAAACCCTGACAATTCTCCTCCCTTGTTTTCTAAAATCTGCTTCCCTGGCAACCCCGTCCGAAGCCGCAGCCGTCCCCAGTGCAGGTGTGCTCTTAGCTGTCATCTCCCTCTCCGGAAGGCTAATTTATTCAGAGACGGTGCGTGGGGAACGTGAGGGCGCGTGGGATAAGGCAGCTGCTCTGGGTCTCCACTCGTCCCCTGACTGGTGGGCAGAGCAAAGGGTAGCTTGCACACCGTCAGCTTTTACAATGTACACATTTTCTGCTTCTGAAATGCTATTGGAGTATGTGGTGAGTTCGGGTGTTGGGTATTGGGAGGGGGGGGGCGTTAATTTGGTTTCTTTGAGAATGAGTGGGAGAGCAAAACAAGACAAATTTGCTATCGGGTGTGGATGTATTTCCTAAATCTCATAGATGTGCTAACAACATAACAGCCCTCTCTCACAGTAAGAGTGTATATTTAAATGATGATAGTAGAAGAGAAGAGAAAGATTTTTTATTAAACACAAATATTTTGATGTAACAGAAACATTGCAAAATGACTAAGGTCTGAAGTAAGTACATATACACACATATACAGACTAATAGAACAGATATAATAAGAACCCTCTCTTTGGAATCTACCACCTTCACAGAATAAAAGAGAAACTTCTATCTTATTTTAAGAAAAACATGCTTAATATAGATATCCCTGATCAAAACAGGTCAAAGCAGTTAAATGCTTAGCATCGGGCCTGCCTAACATACTAAAGGCAGGTGAGAATTCCATTTTTCCTGTACATTTGCAGCAATAATAGTGGGTATACTCTCCATTGACCTATATGTTTCTATCTTAAGCTCTAAAACTCTCCAATGATTTGACTCACATGGAGTTTGGTGATTGAACCAGAATACTCTTTAGAAATGTATCAGCCCTTGACCGCTTACACAAATGACAACTCCTTTCTTAAAAAGACAAATGCTGGGTTGCTACATCCTTCTAATAAATCCAAAAATGGTACTTGCCTTTCTTGCAAATTCCAATATTTCTCTCAAGTATGGTTCATTTTGTCACTGTTTGCTTACTGAGCGCCTGCTAGGCATTGAGAAGATGTATGAAAATAAATCAACCTAAAACTTGCTCTCAAGAAATGTTGGTCTAATGAAGGAAGCTAAGATATTCAATCAATTGTGATTCAATGTAGAAAGAATATGCAAAACAAAAATGAAATAATAAAACATTATAGAGGTCCAGAGGAGAGACTATTTTGCTGAGACTAACAGGGAATCTTTGATGAAAGCAATGACATTTAAAATAGATTTTAAAGGACACATAAGGTTTGGAATTTAAATCTTGAAAGAGCAAAAGCAGTGCAGAAAAAGGCAAGAGCTTGGAAAAAAACAATAGAGGATTATGCTACAGGACAAAGATTTCACATGAATAACCTTTAAAATAATTTAGAAGTGCTGTGGTAAATGCCCTCACAGCCAGGTTCAGAGAGCTTTGTGTAAGGAGAAAGTAAGCAGAGGTGTGCACCACGACCACCAACAACAAAGAACCAAGTCTTCACAGCCCACTGGAGGGAAATGAAAGGAACAGGAGTTGGCCATTCATTGGAGAAAGAAGTTCAGAGAGATCCATGAGTTTTAGCACATGAGAGTAGAAATCTGCATTGTGTCTTCCTGAAAACCAACAACGAGTCATGTCAACATCTGTCCCCACCTCACCACTTCTGGGCATGTACACACACACATACACATATGTGTGTGTGCAAAAACAATTATTTCTGCTCTTTGTGGTTTTATAAGTTTTCTGGGAAAACAGACAAAGAGTAACTGAGACATGATTAATCTGAAAGACACCCTACACACCCACGTTGCTGGTGAAGCTTTTGGAAATCATAGTGACCCTATAACAGCAGATTGCTCCCATAGAATATCCAAGGAGATCATCTTTGTGGGAGCAAATGCCCATATTGAGCAATTGGTGGGTTAGGACAACTTTTTTATTCGCAAATAAGGACTTAACCACAATACAACCAGAATAATACTGGCAGTAATTCATGGTGCTAGTGATAATCTCTGCCACTGTTCTAGAGATGGTTGTCTACAGGGAAAACTTTTAAGACCATTGAAAACCAAAATCCAGAGCCACGGTGAGATGAGCATAGATATTGATGTGACAGGTCACCCTGGGCTTTCAGGAAGAAATCATGTTAAAAGAGAAGAAGAAAAGAACTGAATGATGTTGACATTATCCACACACTGGTGGGAGAAGGAAGAGCATGGCCCAACCATTTGGAAAATAGCTTGCAAAATCCATTAAATGTCCATAAATATATCCAAGTAATTCCAACCCTAGGAACAGAACCTAGAAAAATAAGTCAAATATAGAAAAGTGCCCCCACTAAGATAGTAACCCCCCATTGCTTTACAGAAGTATTTGTCCTTAGATGAGAGTCGTGAATGCCCCTCATAAGAACGCTGACATGTGAGACTACTGAGGTGGATATTAAACAGAGGAAGAGAGTTTTTGTTTTTGTTTTGTTTTGTGGGCATCACTGCCTCTGGTGGTTGTGGGTGCTGCCCAGTGCTGCTCCTGAGAGCCGCCGCTGGATTTCAACCACCAAGTCCACAGGCCGCAGTCCTGCACTCAACCACTTACGCCACCGGGGCTCAGCCTAGGAAGAGAGTGTTTGCCTTCTGAAAGGCTGCCAAAGCATCCAACCAGCCAAGATGGTATCAGTCAAAGGTGAAAGAGTTAACCTGCTGCTAATCAAATACTGAAAATGTAACATAGTTTTGGATTTGACCTGTTGAGATTTAAGCTTATTAAAAGGAACCCATACTTTGCAATAAAAATTCCTTTTAAACTTAATCAGTAAGCATATTCTAATTCAAGAAGGGGATAAGCAGGGCATTTAAAAGAGGCAGTGAAGCCTGAAACCAATAGGTCTGATGAAGCTTAGCAGGATACTGGTCTGCCAGCTCCTGGGCATTCAATTAATCAATTGACAATCCTTTGGGGAAATGTCCTGCTTTCTTGTGACGTCTGCTCACATTGTTTAGGTTCCTGATCATGGTAAAAAGCCTCCCACAAAGCCTGTTAATTATCTGCCCATGCCTCCCCATCCCCACCCCCCACCCCCATTGCCATATAATTTGAAGGCTATAGTTTATTGGATTTTCACTGAATTTTTCAAGAAATTTGGGAGTAGTGAACTCCACCATTTTCTCGTGTCAAATGTCTTTGCTTAAAACAGTGACAGTCATCCAGGATCATCGTTTCCCAACACCAACAACACTTTCACCTCCTACTGAACATTCAGATGTCCTCTCCTCTGTAGAATCATCAGAAGAAAAAACAACAAAAGCTAACTCAGCAGCATCATCCCAGTTCCGTTTCCTAGCAACCCTAAAGTTTTCCGAGGCTGTAAATTTTTGCTAGAGAAAATAACCTCATACTCCTCCCTAGAGGTTGGTGGGTTTGAACTGCCAACGTTGTACTTAGAAGCCCCATGCTTACCCAAGAGCACCACCGCAGTTCCTAGAATCATAAGAAATCAATAGGATTTCTATTGGTTGCTGATACACAGAACTCCTCAAAGGAGAGGTGAAGCTAAATTCTTTTTTAAAAAAAAACTGTTCAATCTAGATCCTTAACCACAAATGAGAGAGAAGGATTAAGCATTTAAGTACTTTAATACCAGACAAGAAATACTCCAAACTCAATAAATAGCTATAGCAGAAAACTAAAAATAAACATAAAAGGTTAGAAAGAAAGAATCAGATAAATATTTGAAATGAATGAGGCAAAGCTGTTTCTATCAGACAATGAATCTATCTTAGAAACTCCAGAGACTCTACTGGAGTTATAGGCAATTAATATGACCCATCCAGCCATAATCCTTTATGTAATATAATTCGGGATTTTATACAATTGTGACTCTAGTCTTATTTTGGAGGGCAGTGTCTACTAATGAACAGGAGTAGGATGGGAGTAATATCAGAACTTAGTAAAACAAACTCTCTGTTTCCTTGGTAACATTTTTAAGATCCCATCTCACAGCTGGATGTGAACCAAGACACACTCTTTTCATCTTAATGACATCTTTAACATTCCACCAAAACAATACAAAGAGAATATAAAAACTAAAAATAACCAAAATATTTTAAAATTAAGAAACATGAAAAGATCCCGCCTTAGAACTGAGTGTGAACTAATCCACACTTAGTGTTCCTTCAAGAAATGATGGTACCAGGCTGAGCCCCGGTGGAAGGTTAGTTTGGGACTTGATATAGTGAACAAAATTATTTTAAAACCCCAATAAAAAAGGGAACATATAAAAATAGCTTAGTTAAGATGAGTAGTCTGAGAGCTATGAAAAGACCAGTAAAAAGAGGTCAATTTTTGGCTGAGCCCCGGTGGTGTAGTGGTTGTGCGCGGGACTGCGGCCCACTGGGACTGAGGTTCATTTCCAGCAGTGGGGCTGGGCCTCCTATTCCCCACCACCGGAGAGCAGTGATGCCCCCCCCCCCAAAAAAAAAGAGAGAGAAATGATGGTACCACCTTATAGTATCATCATCACTATCATCACCACCTCACTGGGAAAGACAGACCTCTGCTTCCTGACTGGGGTTTATTAGCATAATCAAGAGAACCTGCTTTGATATCTGGATGTCTTTCTGACTCAGGGCCTTGCATTTGCCTGACCTTTATATTGTTGGCCACACAGCACTCACCACCACATGAGACATCGTGAATTTCTGTGGGGTGTTAACATAGATTTGCAGAACCTAGGAGCATGAGGGAAAATACGCAAGTCTGGGAGAAATGGAGCTGGAAAGCATCTTGGAAGAGTTGGCCATTTGGGACCTTCAAATTGTTGAAACTAGTGAGGCATGAATTATCCCAAAAGAAATTATTACTTCACTGCCAATAGATGTTTGGAGCAAATAGGGGCTTTAATTCAGTGCATGTTATGTCAATATATAAAGACTAATAGTAGCATTTTCCTGGAGTAGTCAATGGAATATATTTAAAGCTCCAAACATACTAGAAGAGAAAATTTTCAGAATTTAATCTAGCAAGAGATACACAATATATTTTAAATTAACACAGTAAATTTTTACAGATGAAAGTCAGAGACACTCTAAATGAAGAGAGGAAGAACTGTGCTTCTGGAGGGAAAAAACAGCATTAAAATATATGTTGGTATCAAGTGTATGTAAGGAAAAGTGAAAAAGGATTTTTTTCTGGGGTTCTAATTCATACATACACAAATTTCTTCTAAACAAAATGTGTTTAAGCATGTCTCTGCAGTCATCCAATGGCTGCGGAAATGTTATCCTTTCCTTAGTCTTGGTCTTGTACCTTTAAGGTGGGGAGGGGAGTCCAATCAATAGCCTGGCTTCCATGAGAAGTGCTGACCCATTTAAATTCAAGGTAGAAAGGTCAGGCAAGACAATATGACAACTGGGTCTTGGGACTCAACACAGAATGATCATCAGCGCTTATTGTGAAGATGTTTTAGGAAAAGGAAAAACTGCACTGGTAAGAAAATAGCCAGGAAAATTGCTCCAATTACTTTTTTTTTCCATCTCAATAATGCATCTGCTCACTATTTGAGAGTTACAGGACACCTTTGTCAGACAGCCTGAAGCTATCCACCCTGTAGTGTTCATCTTGCCCTTTAGACTTCTTTTTGTTTCCCTTCGAAAAATGGTATGGAGATGTACACAGTATCTTCAGAGGTGTGTAGACCTCAATGGAAGATATGCTGAGGAGCAATAGGCTCACATTTGCTACTTTGGCTTAATAAAGGCTTCTCTGCTTTTGCAGTTATTTTTTATTTACCCTTATATAAAAAGATTGTAAGTAGCCACATTAAAAATATTTTTTGTTAGATGTCCTCAAGCCAGGTTCACTTCATAGTAACCGAACGTAAGACAGAATCAGGATGTAGAACACAGAACAGAGGGATATCGATCCCTACCCACAGAGAAAGTAAAGTTGTTGTTTTTGTGCAGACGAGGGCTCTTCTGGACACTTAATTCAGGGAACTATGTTTGGTGATCCATGGAGGTGGAGCTGAATGCCTCATGGTTGAGGCTTACCGCAGAGTGGTAGGTTCCTTTGGACACTTCATTTGCTAGCCTGAACGAACTTTGGAATGCATCTGATGAACAACTCTATCCTGAACATTTCTTATTAATTTTCTTAATTTAATCATTAATCTTGCAATTTGTCTCTAAGTCCTATGTAGTCGTTGAGATGGCTATTAGAAGCTAAAGAGGTAAAATAGAAAATGCTAACTAAAACCACACAAACACCAAAATTCAATGTATCAATTCTTATATAGTATGCCTTATTTATCATCCAGCTCTCACACACATATGAGGAGATTGTAAATTCCATGGATTGGCAGTCCATGGCACTTTCAGTCCTTGTCAGTAACACCATAAGTGAATCATTCCTCTTCTGCCTTCCTTACCAATGTCCACCTTTCACATGCACATGAGGTGACTGAAAATACTATGGCCAGGTAAAGAACACACTAGACTCCAGGATAAGGGTGATCCATTCCAGTAATTAATGTGGTATATTCTAGTAAAATCCTCTATATTTGAGTCAAGATAGAATTATATGAGCTCACCTTCATGAAAACATCACTGAAGGTATGGGAGCTACAGCAAAGTATTGTGGAGAAAGCATATGGTCCCCAGTTTACTGTGATCTTAAAGGCATATATTTAGGCAAGCATTCATCTGCATGATGAATCAACTAAGCCCACAAGTCTGTGTGATCCAAGGATGATAAGCAACAAAATCCAAGTTTGAAGGAGGAAAGACTTCAGAGCTTAATTATCAACACGCAATTTTCAAAAGCCTATGAATGACGATGGGAACCCAAAATCCATCTGTCGAGTCCCTACATAGATTAAGCCTATGGTGAATCCACTTTGACCAAAGCTGAGGTATGTGAATAGCCTTACTATCAGATAGAGACTGCTGCAATCTCAATTATGGCAGATGTAATTAGGTGACAATGTGGTACCTGCTCATTTTATCTCTCTTTTGTCCCGTTTTGGATTTGTTCTCATTTTTAAACACATTTCCTGTGTTTTTTGTTTGTTTTGTTTTCCCTCAACAGAGATTTTTCTATGGTTTATTTTAATATTGTTATTGGTCTTTTCATTTTTTTTCAAACAATCTATTTGCTGGTTGGGGGGGGGTATCTTTTCCAGTTTATGAAGCACAGGAAAGGTGGATGTATAGACAATAAATGGTGCTATGGTCTAACAGGGATACATGGTGGGGGTGAGAGAGGTCGAAAGAAATGAAGATCAAATAATAAAGACAGAAGTGGGGAAGATGTTTCAGCACTGATTGTGGTGATGTATATACAATTCTTTTTAAATATTACTGAGCTATGGAATTGTAGTATATGTGAATTATATTTCAATAATACTATTGGTGGGAAATTATATGAGCATTAAGTTAGAAAAAGCAATTAACTATCTTCTTTATCTAGTGCTATTGTGACAGAAATACCTTAAAGGGGTGGCTTTAAGAAGTTGATTTTGGCAGATCCTGGTAGCCTAGTGGTTGTGTACAGGACTGCGGCCCACAGGGTTGACAGTTCAAATCCAGCAGCAGCTCTCTAGGAGCAAGGCTGGGCATCCTAATCCCACCAAGGCAGTGATGCCACACTCACAAAAAATTGATTTCCCGACAGTTTGAGAGCTACAAATCTGAATTTGGAGTGCCCGTTTTCTCTGCTACTTTGGGGGAAGATCCTTGTCCCTTTCCAGATTCTGTTTCTTTGGTTCTTTGGAGTTCTCATGTGGTTGAGTGTCTGTTTTCCCCAGTTCTGTCTGCCTATTGATTGCTTGTTCAACCTTTCTCATATCTTAAAAGAGACTGGCTTAAAATTGGTTTTTAGGGGTCACAATTCAAAGAATGATCCTTAACAAACAGGAAGTTCAGGGTGGATACACCTTTCTTCATAAAAGCTTCAGGACAAACCTTGGGAGTCAGAAAGTTTATGAGCAAAATTTGGAGTACGGAGATGGATTTGGTGATACATCCTGAAACAAATGCTTGAATGAAAAGAATTCATAAAGGAGGAAACCATGGTATAAAAATACTGGTGATTTGCACGGAGGGGATTACAATGCAGAAGTAAGGTTGAGAGTGCAGATTTATAAAAACTATAAATATATAAATGAAACATATAAATCAGAGTCTAGATAAGATACCCTGATGGGGTAAGCAAGTCAGAAAAAAATACAAGTGAGCCAATTTCTTAATCTTTCATATCAAGGAATTTAAAACATTTTTTCCTAACACTTCAAGTTTCTTCCAGATATTGTTTCTTTTATGTCTGGAAAACTTCCTATAGCTGTTATTTTAGAACAGATCTACTGGAAATGAATTGTTTTATTTTTGCTTCTTTTGAGAAGGCCTATTTTACTTTCATTTCTGAAGGATATTTTCACAGGATATAGAATTCTGAATTGAATTTCTCTCTTTTAGCACATTAAAGTCATTTCACATTTTCCCAATCTTCATACTTTCTTGTAAGACATGTACAATTATTATAGCTACTTATCTCTTATAGGTAATAAGCTGAGTTTCTCTAGCTACATTGCATTAGTTTACGTTGAGTAGAGAACAAATCCAGAGATAGTCTTATGTGTGTAAGAGAGAGCTTTATATTAAAAGCAATTTATATATGTATATTGAGAAAGCATCCCAGCCTAGTCCACATTGAATCCCTAGGCCTATATTAGCCCTTATGTTTGATACAAGCCTATAAATTCCTCTTGAGACTCATACAGTGCATGCAGCAACGCCCACTGCAGGATGAATTACAGGCCAGTTGGTGAAAAGTCGTGTACATCTAGTGGCAGTAGAAGCGTCTCACCACTGGCGTGCATCTCCATGTAGCTCCTCCAACTCCAAGGCTCTTGCTGCCATCAGCAAAGCTCCATGTGATTTGTCAATAGGAATGTCAAGAAGAGAGAAATGTGTGTCCTGCCTCAAGGGAAGAAGAGAGAAAGTCCCCAGCATCTTCATGAGAAGGTCACACCCATATGGAGACATGAAGCTGGGACCTGATTGACAGGATAGACACCACCCCTTCACTCTTAGTATCCGCAAACTGGCACAAGATTATGTAACAATCACATCATTTAATATTTCTTCCTTTATTTGTAACTTGTAGCAAGCTGGCTTTACTGTGCCAAGGATTTCTTAGGGTTCATTCTCTTTCGACTTCTCTGAATCCTTTCTGTTTTCTGCAAATTTTGAGGATTTACTGATATTTTATTCGATTTTTTTCTCATTATTTTTCTCCTCTTTCAAGGATTCTGATGAGATATATGTGAGACCAATAAGAGTTTTGAAGGTCCTGGAGACTCTGTTAATTTTCTTTTTAAGATTTTTCTCTCAGTTATAAAATGTATATTATTTTCAAACAGATATTCCAAATCTGAAATGTCTTCAAATTCATTATATCCACTGCCATCTCCACTCTGTATTAAAATCATCCAATGAGTATTTTTATTCTAGTTGCTTTATTTTTCACTTTGACAATTTCTATTGATATTTTCTTGATACGTCCTATTTAGTTTTCCTCTTTTGCTGATGTTTTCCGTCATTTCATTTGTTTCATAACTATTTCCCATTCACTCCTTTGTTGGAGTATGCTGGTTAAAAAAAAAAGGCAGCTTAGACAGATTTAGAAACACTCAGCAAGATAAAACTGAGAGAAAATGTAAAAGATGGTAAAAATCTGGGTACTCAATCTCTGAGGAGAGAAAGGAAAGTTGAATAGGCTCATGTTCACCATAAAGGGGTGACAGACAAGCAATTGATGACTCCCCAGAGTGTGGAAAGAGAGGAGGGAGGAGTGATTGGGAGGGTCTGTCAGGCTGCAACACTCCAGGGGCTGCTACAGTGTGAGCTGAGGCACCCCCAGCTTTCCAGTGTGCACTGAGAAATCACAAACCATTTCACTGGCCAGCAGGCTGGGCTGCTAGGATCTGCGTGGAACAGTTTTCTTTCTTTCTTTTCCTCAGTAAAACACATGGAACAAGTTGTTGGGATAGAACTTATGTACTCCTGCATGACACAGACACACTGCAAAAATACTTTATCAGAAAAATGGGAGAAAGTCAATATTATCATTAGTCAATGCCAATAACCCAGGGCTGTTAGGTTAGGAGAGTTTTTGTTTTGCTTTCTCTTTCTTTACTTTCAATTTTACATAGAGAGCCACATCCTCTATGACACAAATGAGCAGTCCCCCCAAAGTGCTAGAGACAGCGCTAATACCCCTGCTATTTAACAGGGCTCATGGCTCATGGCTATTTAACAAAGAATTGACAGAGCTTGAGGGGTGGGGCTGCCAAAACCAGGTTGAGGCTCTATTATTATTATTATTAAAATAGCAAAACAGTCCTACACAGGTGGCTGCAACATTTGTGTGCTCTGGAATTACAATGACTCCCACACTTAGCATCAATGGAAGCTGGCAATACTCTGGGGTTGGCTTGCAATTTTTTCTTCCTTTCTCTTCCTATCTTTTTATCTTTTCATTTTCAGATGCTAGCTCAGCCTACTATATTCACTGTACTCATTTCTTTCTTCTTTTCTTTTCTTTCTTGGTTTTTGATATGTGTATTTGCTGGTTGTTTGTTGTTGTATTTATATATTTTTAAATCTTTCTGATATTATATATTTAAAATCATCATTCCACTTGACAGAGACAAGTGTCCCTACACAACCCAGCCACCTAGGCATCATGCACCGCTGCATCTAGTGGATCATTATCCATGTTATCTGCAAATAAATACATATTGTAAAACACCAGGATGTCAACAGAAAAATACCATTTATATGAAGAATCAAGGCAGAACAAGGTACAAGGAAGAAGCCAATATATGGAACAAGTAATCTCCTTGAGGAATATAAGGCATAGTACCAGCCAGAAAAGGAATTCAGAAGAATTCATATATAAAAAATAATAATAATTGAGAAATTGTGTTAGTCTGGGTAGACTAGAGAAACAAATTCATAGACATGCACACACATGGATATAAGGGAAAGGTTTATATACAAGAGGAATGGAACATTAAGAAAGCATACAAACCCAATCGAGTCCAACATAATAAATCCAACATTAGCCCATATGTCCAATACCAGTCTATAAAGTTTCCTTCTGACTTTAAGCACATGCAGTTGAAGCATCACAATGCTGGAAGGGGTCTCCCCGTTGCTCCTCACTTCCAGGTCTCATGGTCCATCAACAGCATCCAGTGGTGGCAGAAGCAACTCAGTGCTGGCAGGGGTCTCCACATGGCTTCTCAAGCTTCAAAGGTCTGGTTCCATCAAGTTAAGACTGTGTGTCTTCTCCTCCAGCTCCTTCAGTTCCTCAGACACTGCCATCATGTCTTGTCAGTGGTTCATCATCTTAGAGACTGAGTCAAGTATCTTCAACTGGGAAATACCGTGAGACTTCCCAGAATTCTCAGAAGAAAACAGGCCCACACAGAGGCCTCATTGGCTATCTCCAGATTAACAGGCTAGACTCCACCCCTACATCTCAATCATGAAATTGGCATAGGTACATGACCACCACAGAAATCAATGAAAAAGAGAGAAAAGTTTTTAAAAGATTCAGAAAAAATGCTACAAAAGCCAAAAACCAATAAAAAACTAGAAGCCATATAAAACATCAAATGGAACTCCAGAAGATAAATACTAAAATATTAGTACTATATAATACACTAATACTATATACTAGTACTATATAATACACTAAAAGAGCAAAGCAGCATAAATAAAGAACTGGAAAGTCAAATTAGTGAGCATGAAAACACCTCTCTCTACCAAACTAAGAGGATGATTCATAAAGAAATATATTCTTGGTCTTTAATTTGAAGGAAGTCTAAGGATTATGTGGGATACTATCAAGAAGAATAACTTACAGGGAGGAGGAATTCCACAACAGGAAGAAATCCTCCAAAAGGCACAGAGAAATTAGTTCCAGATTTTCTAAAAGAAAATATTCTTCTGGTATGAAAGAGACGATAACCATTCAAGAAGGTGAAAGAATCCCAATCAGACAGATTCCAAAGGAAATCATCAAGACAGACATGTCATATCCAAAAACTAATGACAAGGAAGGAATTATGAGAACACATCAGGACAAACAAATAGTTATACTTACCAAAAGGGAACCAACAAGACTAAGCTCATAATTTTCAGCATGAAGACAAGAAGACAATTAGATATATTAAATCCTGAAATAAAATGAATTGCCAGTCAAGAATATTATATTCAGCAAAATTATCCATCAAATATAAGGGATAAATTAGGGCATAAACAAAGAGGGAGAATAAAGGAATGCCTAGAAACAAGACCAGCTCTATGGGAAAAAATACTAAGAAAAGATTTTTGGACCAAATCAACAGTGATCAACAGCAAGCAGCAACTTGATATCAACATACAAGACCACACCTCACAGATATCGACTCAATTGTCATAGTAAGAGGAGCAAAACAAATTTACAAGACTTAAAATAGGGAGCCAGAAACATCAATCTGCCATGAAGATGATTAAGAAGTTAAAGGGTGTGAGGGCAGGGAATAAAGTAGCTAAAAAAAAATAAATTGGAGAGAAAGTGAAGTCTATGTTAAGAGAGAATAGACTGTGTTAATTTAGAAAGAAATTAATAAATAACAAGATAGCCTCAAAGAAATTTATAAACTTTGTCAAATTAAAAATTAAAAAGATGTATTAAAGAATATAACAACAGCAAAGAAAAAGGCAAACAAAATTAACTCAGCACAGAAAATTATGAGAAACAAAGCAGCCAACAACATATACACATACAAGCAAAACGACAATGAATTCATAGCTACCGATAACCACACTGAATGTACATTGATCAAATACACCACCTAAGAGATGGACTAGAGAGAATGGACAAGGAAACAGGGACCATAGATTTGCTGCATACAAGAAACACATCTTAGACACCAAGACACAAATCAAAAATTGAGTAAAAATGAAGAGTGGAAAAACAATTAAAAACAGAGTTGCAGAACAGATCATGAAACAGGACCTATCAACATGCTGCATGTAAGAAATGAGCCTTAGACACATGGTAAACAGATTAAAAATAGTGGAAAATATACATCAAGCCAAAAACAAAACCTCCCTGCCATCAAGTTGACACTGACACCTGCTGATGCTATAAGAGGAGTGGAACTGCCCTGCAGGTTTCTGAGACTGTAACTCTTTGTGGGACTAGACATTGTCATCCTTCTCCTCCATCAAGCTAATGGCAATGAGGGGGAAAGCAAGAGTGACAGTATTTCAAAGCAAAATCCACCATCAAAAATATTTTTTAATCCACTACCAAAGACAAAGAAAGGCACTACATAATGATTAAAGGAACAATTGAATAAGAAACAATTGAATGACCATAATAAATGTCTGAACCCAAAGAAGACCTTCAAGTACATTAATCAAACTCTTACAGATTCAAAGAGCATTTAGACAGCACTAATTTTAGAGGGTTTCAATAGACCACTCTTAAGGAAGGGCAGAAGAAGGAAGAAAATCAACAAAGATGCCAAAGAACTAAGCAACACCATTAATCAACTTGACCTCAGACATTTATAAACATTACCTTTAACAAAAACACAATATATATATATATTCTTTTCCAGCACACATAGACTAACCTCCAGAAATATCATATTCTATCTCATAATGGAGGGCTTTAATAAATTTTTTTCTTTTTTTTTTTTGAATGTTGAGTATACAGTCAGCCCTGTGAAGTTCTTCAATAAGGGCTGCTCTCCCCCCGCCCCCCCACCGCCGTTTGTCTAGGAGGATTGCATAAGCAGAGACTTGCTTTATCAGACTCAGCCTTCTTAGTCCTCCAGATTTAATCAATTTTAAAAATTGATATACTACAAACCATCTTCTCATATTGCAAGACTCTAAAACTGGAAATGAACAATAGGAAGATTAAGAGGAAGAAAAACACGTTATCAGATTATTTCAACATCTATGTCATCTGAATAATGGGTTCTGTTGATTGTCTTTTTCCAAGTGAGTTGAGATTCTCCAAGTTCTTGAAATGCTGAGTAATTTTCAGTTGTATCACAGACATTTGAATATGGTGTTAGACTCAGGATCTTTTTTAAGCATGGAATCCAGGTCAGATAAACCTCTCAGGAACAGAAATGGGAGTAATGATACCAGGAGAGTGGGGGTAAGGTAGAGGTAGGAGGGAACTAAGGGGAAACAGATCACAGTGATCAACACATAAGACACACACATACACACACACACACACACACACACACACCTTGAGAAAAACAACAGAAATGTGTGTGAAGGGAGGCAGAAGTCAGTGTAAGATATGAAAATAATAAAAATTTATAATTTACTAAGGGGTCATAGGTGGGAGGGGGTGACAAGGAGCTGATACTGAAAGTTCAAATAGAAAATTATGGCAATGTATGTACAAAAATACTTGACACAATTGATATATGGATTGTTTTGTTTTTTTAGGATCGTTTTATTGATGGCTCTTATAGCTCTTATAAAAGATACATTTGTTGGGTTGACTAGAGAAACACATTCATAGACACTCATGTATATGAGTTTTATATAAAAAGGGCAATTATATATTGAGAAAACATCCCACCCAACCTAGCCCTTATCAAGTCCGTAAGTCTGATATTAGCCCATAAATCCAATACTAGTTTATAAATACCTCATCAGAATTTGTGTTTTGTCTGTGTGTACAAGAGAGGTCCTGATATCAAAGAGTAATTGTATATTAAGAAAACATCCCACCCCAGTCCAGATCAAGTACATACATTCGGGATTAGCCCCTATGTTCCTTACTACTCTATAAATTTCTCTTCAGGTTCACACAGCACATGCCATGCATCAAGTGCAGGAAGATCGCAGGCCCGTGGGTAGAAAGTCTTTTAGATCCAGTGGTGGTGGTGGAAGCATCTCAGTGCTTGTATGTGTCTCCACATGGCTCCTCCAGCTCCAGGCCTGTGGCTCTATCAGTGTACCTCCATCTGGCTTGTCATCAGGAATATGAAGCAGAGAGTGTATGTCCCACCTCCAGAGAGAAGATAGGAGTTCCCAGTATCCCCAGAAGAAGACCATGCCCACACAGAGGACTCATTGGCTATGACCTGATTAGCAGACTAGATTCTGAGCCTTTGCAAGTTGAGAGGAGATTAGGTAACTGCCACAGTTTGATGCAATCGCTTACAACAATCCATATTATCAGGTGCCTTTCTATTTGAGCCCATTTTATCAGTTCTTTTTTTCCTCTCTAGCCCCCTCCTACCCTTGTGACCTCTGATAGGATTATAAATTATTATGATTTTTATATCTTAACACCAACCACCATCTCCCACGGTTTCTGCTGTTCATCCCCTGGGGTGGGGGCAAGGTAGGGGCATGTGTGAGCATTCTTGGCAGGAGTTGTGGATCTGGGGGAGAGGCATAGAAAGTGCAAGATGTTGCTGCATCTCCTGGAGCGGTCTTGAAGCCACTGGGTAAGTAATCCATACATACTCTTAGGTAGTTAGACCCTGTGCTCCATGACTCCTGGAAAAAACTCCAGTCTTGAGGCAAATAAAAGCCCGGGCCAGTTCTCCTGACAATATTACACTTTGCCCTCTGAAAAGAGCCTATCAGATGCTTCTAGCTTCCCCATAGTACAGCTAAGAATCTGTAATGCAATTGGACACTAATATCCTGTAATGCAATTGTATGGTATGAACACTAATATTGGATAATATTACACTAATATCCTGTAATGCAATTGGGTCATTGGTCCTGTAATATGATTGGATGAATTAGTCCTATAAGATAATTGGATGAGCTGACTCAGCCAGCTACATCTCATTTACATAACTCAGCAAGATGCACCTCATTTACATAGCCTACTGTCTTTCATGTTGTGAACCTGTGACTTTATAAGGATGTCAAGGAAAAAGGTGAAAGAAGTTATTTGATTGGTTAATAAAGCATATATAAGCCTTATAAAAGCTGTAATAAAGTTAGATCTGTGCTGGGCCATTGATCCTGATGTCCAGGGTCTGTGTGCACATCGGTTGTATACTTAGTCCCCCTCACCTCCCTGCATGTCAAACCTGTTCCCACAGAGGCATACGTGCCATTCATTGCTACTGGTTCGCCCTTCCTCCCGTTTCCCCTCCACCTTCCTCCTACCCGCTTCATGTCCTTACTCCTATTTCTGTTTCTGAGTTGTTTGTCTGACCTTGATCCTGCATGTTGTAAGCTCTTATCTGCACCACTGTACATGCTCCAGTCTAACCAGAACTGAAAGGTAGGACTGGGGTCATAATAGTAGGGGGTAAGGAAGCCTCAAGAAACCAAAGGAATAGTGTGTGTTTCATCAGTGCTATATACTGCACCTGGTTGACTCATCTCTTCTTTGTGACTCTTCTGGGAGGGGATATCTCATTGTCTACAGATGGGTGTGGGGTCTGCTCTCACCCCCCTTCATTCTCAGAAACATGTTTGTTCATTTGTTTGTTTGCTTGCTTGCTTGCTTGCTTTGGTTCTTCTGATGCCAGTTACTTGATCATATGGCCACCTCATGATCGCACAGGCTAGTTGGTGTGCTTCTTCCTGATGTACGGATTCTTACAAGAGCTGTAAGAGCCCCCAATAAAATGATCTTTAAATAAATCCAAAGAAGAATGATGATACTTTTGTTTTAGTAAATAAGCCCTTGGGTCAAAATCCCAAATTTCAACAAATCTTAGTGAATTGTGACTTATGTATCAGATTTTTGTTTTGTTTTCAAATCATTTGTGAGATTGTTAGACTTTTCTCATATGCACGTCACCAAGTGGCTTAGGATCAGATCAACAATTGTGCTGCTCACGAATGAATCTACATTTTAATAAACAACCTCTTGGTAACTGCTTCCATGATTTCCTCCCTCTTCTGGGTCTCCCTGGTACTATTCCACTCCTCAGTCTACCTTGGTAGTCCTCTGGCAGAGCTCGGCTTTCAGTAAACTCAATCTGACACCCTCTTCCAATGACTGTTCCCAGGCATGGGACTTATTGATGGAACACCAGAGAGAGGGAAAAAAGACACAGTGTTGGAAAATGACAAATGTTGGCTATGATTTTTTAAAAAATTAAACACTTATCCATTACTGATGGGAATGCACAATGGTACAGCTGCTGTGGGGAAAAGTTTGACACTTCATTAATAAATACATGTAAAATTACCACATGATTCCAAAATTCCACCTCCAGGTATATACTCAAAAAAAAAAGTAAGGACACAAATATATGCTTGCATATCAATGTTGAGTGCAGCTTTATTTAAAATAATGGGTGACATTGCCTAATTGGATAAAAACTACACAACTATATATAAAAAGATGCATGGATAAAAATATAAATAAACACAAATAAAAATGGAGTTATAATATTTGGCATGATATAAACGAACCTTGAAAAGATTTTAAAAGTGATACAAACCAAAAATAAAATGACAAATCTATGACATCCAACTTACATGAAATGTCTAGCTAAATGCATAGAGATAAGGAGTAGAAAAACAGGTGTAAGTTTGGAGACAAGCAAGAATGGGGAATTATTCCTTAATGGATACTTGTAATGGAGTGAAATTTCTTAACATATCTCTTCTACCCTAGTCTACCACACGATTGGGTGGACTTTGCAAACAGGATGATGTGTGCACACTAAAATGGAGTGTTAGTTCAGTTTTATTACTACCCCTGGGGCTATATGTATGAGCTGTCTTTGAAGCAGACAGAAGGAAGACACCCCAAGGACCTTGAAAGAGCCTTTTTGAGATCTCTGTTTGAAATGGTGGAGGCTACAGAAACTAGACACATCACAGTCTGTGACACAGAGAATTAGAGGAGCAGAACTGAGATTATGGGTTACCGTCTTCTCTAGACCAAGGCTATGAAACCATGGGAAAAAGTGGCAGACAGGCTGGCTTCCTGGCCCCTGGAGGCAAAGACCAAGAGACCATATTGCTGAGCGACTAAGAACCAGAGAGAGACTTGGCTGCAGACTGAAGAGATTGATAATTGTATCTTTAGGGTTTGCTGATCCTGACTAGTGATAACCTATTAATATCCCCAATAAAGCACTTTAATTGTGAGTATTGTCTATGAGTTCTGTGTGGCCATTGCAATGAATCATCAAGCCCAGGATAGATGTAGAGTGACCAGGGATGAACAGATGGTGTCAGAATAGATTTTTTTAAAAGGATGGATTGCTGAGGCTTGCCTGACCCATCTCAGGACTATAGAGAAACCCAAGGAGGCCAAATATGGCAGCCCATTGTCATATTGAATTTCTTTAGTATTGAATTTCTATTTGGTATGATCAAAAAATTTTATAAAAGAGAAATGGTTGCAGACACATTATTAAAATCATCAATGCCACTGAAGTGCACATTTAAAAAGTATTGCAAGCTACGCACGTGATTCAACACCACTAGTCACTCTATGGGGGAAAGGTGAGGCTGTCTGCTCCCATAAAGATAAGTAGCCTTGGGAGCCAATACAGGGTGACAGTGGGTCAGAATCAACATAGAGGTGGCAGGTGGGCTTAGGATTTATGTAAATGACTACAGAATGAATAAATAAGAGAAGTGGAGGATCAGACCACCCTTTCACAACTAAGGCACCCTAAAAAAATGTTCTCCCCACCTTAGTCTTTTTGTGGGGGGTGCAGGTGGCAGGGGGCAGGGTGCGCATCACTGCTTCTGGTGGTCGTGGGTGCTACCCGGTGCCCCTCCTGAGAGCCACCGCTGGATTTGAACCGCCAAGCCCACAGGCTGCAGTCCGCAGTCCCACACTCAACCACTTAAGCCACCGGGGCTCTGCTCCGCACACCTCCGCCTTAGTCTTTATGTGCCTTTCAGGCTGCTGCTGCAACTGCTGCAGCATAACCTCATGACAATCATGTGGTAATGGCACAAGGTAACAGAAGCAACTAAAAGAACA
>PVJH01026826.1:0-29513 GCA_004026705.1 Nesogale talazaci
ACTGACACAGTGTGGCTGGTGGTTTCTAACTGCTGACCTTGTGAATTGCAGCTAAATCGTGGCACTATGCCACTACCATATGCCACTACCAGTAGGCCACACACCACTATGTTCCTAAGAATGATGTGGGTTTGTACAGAGCCTCAGTTTCTGCAACTACAAAATGAGGTGACTTATTGTGTTCTCTGCTTCTCCGACCACCCAAACCCAAAGGCGACTCAGAGGGCTTTTGCAGAACAAATAAAAAGTACGTTATCCTCTCTTAATTTCTCCATCATCCCGAGTGTGGTTTTGCTCCGACTTCACCATGCCATTGCTTGAGACTTTCAGGATCAAGAGATTCCTGGGCAAGAAACAGAAGCAGAATCGGCCCATTCCTCAATGTATCCGAAAGAAAACCAGCAATAAGATCTGGTACAACTCCAAGAGAAGACATTGGAGAAGAACCCAGCTGGGTCTGTCATGAGCCCGAGCCCCCTGAGGGATGGCACACTGAGTTGCATTAAGACTTTTGCTGCCATCTGATGAATTGAACTCATATTGGCAAATACGCAGGTTTCTTCCTTGATCTTTATGCCTCCTCATGAAATTTACCAATAAATAATGTAAGACTGTTGGTTTGAAAAAAAAAAAAAAGTACATTATCAACATCCAGAAGTAAAGGGGGATCTTTGCAACACATCTGCTCCCAGCTATTCCAGGTCCAGTGAAACATGGAGTCAAAAGGCTGGAAAAGGACTTTAGAGATGAAGGAGTTTGATCCCCTTCCTCGTGCTTCCAGTTCTGAGATGAGAAGACTTGGGCCCAGAAATGAAAAGTGAATATTCTTGTCCTGACTGACTTCTGAACCCAGGAGCTCCTCACACAGGCTCTCAGAAACTTCTCTGCAGTTCCAGGGGAGGGAGGCGGGCGTGAGTTCTGTGCTGTGTGCAGGGGCTGAGGACTCAGGGAAGTTCCATGCTGTAGGGCTCCCAGATTCAGGCTCTGAGGACTGGAATGTGTCTCTGGGGCAGGCTGAACTGTAGGTGTTAAAAGGAAAGCAGGCCCTCCCAGATAAGGAACAGTCTCTGTTCCAAGTTGTTAAAACCATGTTAACACTCCATTGAGCCTTCTTCTGAAGCTCTGAGAAAGCCTGAATGATTCCCTACTAAGGTGGGGGCAGGGGGGCTTTTTGTAAAATCTCTTTCTCTCTCTCTCAAAACATACACACACATACAACCATGTTGTCCATTCATCTAAAAGGGCTTAGTTGACAATAAGCTCTCTTCTCAGCTACAAAGGACAGCAGAGTCTCTGCATGGGAGACACACACTCTATCTGGCTGCTATGAGGAGTTTGAGTTTTCCCAGGACTGCCTCAAGAACAAGATGTGGCAGTCTCCTTTCAACCACCCCCCCATGAAAACCCTATGTAACACCACCTATTCTGACACCGTGGATCCCCGCGTGTTGTAACTGACTTGACGGCACGTGAAAAATTAGGCCTTCCATTTCCCGAGCCCCCCTGGACTTCCATCCCTGATCCTGCGGATCCCTAATAAGTGCTGCCCCTGGCCGCAGATTTAGCTTCTATGTGGACTCTTGTCTCTACAGATTTTTGCTTCCCACTGAAGTGTCTATAGTACTTTCTACAGCATGGGCACTTACGGTATATTTACAGAATGAACTTATGAAAGAATAATGTCACAAAACCAATCCAAGACAGATGGATATTCTTTTTCACAACAGAGCCCCAAGACTTACGGACAAGCTGAAAGGCAATGGTGATCCTCCCAGCCTCCCCCCACCCCCCTAAAGGCAGGAACTGAGCTCTCAGCTTTCACAGTAAGTGTCATAAAGAGAAATGTCTGGCAGCCAACGAGCCTGGGTTCAAATTATGACTCTGTCACTTAGTAGCGGTGTAACCTTGAACAGGCAAGCCACCCTCTCTAAGCCCAGTTCTGTCATCTCAAGTAGGGGGAATAAGCCCAAGATCATAGGGCTGCTGGGAAAATCAAATAAAATGACTCATGGGAAAGAGCCATGTAAACCCTCACACAGAACAATGTGGACCTTATTATTGCCGCGATGACGAGAGAACAAAGCAGAGAGTCTGAGCAGGGGGGCTCTGAGCCCAGGCGACGCCACAGCCATAACTCCCCCGCCTGCTGGCCCAGTGCACAGGCGCTGCTGGTCCAGCTCAGCTATGCCTACCTCCCACCACTTTATCCTCCATGAAAAAGTCAAGATGACTGTGGAGCCCGCGTGTGTGTCTAGTGGGGAGGGGGAACCTCCCTGGGTCCCCAGGATCTTCTCTCTATGAAGGTGCCATGGTTTCAAGACGGAGGACAGCCAGTTTCCAGCTGTCCACCTGCAGACATGCCAGAAGCACACCTGGAACAGCACTGGCTCACAGCAGAGTGGATGGGGAGGCCCAAAGAGTTGCCTCCCACCACCAGCTCCCTGATGGTGGCTCTCCCCCCTTTCTCTGCTCACGTGCTAACAATGCATCTACGATGCACACCTGGTGTGCCTGGCACTGTGCTGCAGGCGAGAGAGCACCTTCCTCCATTCCTTTATCTGTTCCATTCACTCATCCGCTGTCCTCCTCGTCTGTCATTCCCGCAAGAGCAGACACTGATGGAGCTCCTGCTGGGGCCAGGTCAGTGAGGCACTGTGGGCTGGACCGAACAGTGAGTGAAATCACACATGGAGCCTGTCTGCACCGAGCTTTATAGCCAGGCAGGGAAGAGAAAATGACGCGACTGCAAGTTGGGATGCGGGTTATGGAGGGGTGGCATCGAAGACGGAGACAAATGCTGAGGATGAGCAAGAGGCACTGAACCAGATGAAGATGCCTGCCAAGGACTCTGGGGCAGGGACTAGAAGTCAGCTGTGTGCACAGTGTACGGATGCAGGGGGGAGTCATGGAGAGGGCAGGAGAGTGGCCACCCAGGGGCTGGTGGCTCTGGGTGGATGAGGCCGTATCTATCTTCTAACAAGAAGTGGGCTGCCCTTCCGCAGAGAGAGCTGCACTGTGGTCCTGCCCACAGCAAGGTCCTTTCCTCCCTCCCTCCCGCCCTACTTCCACAACTCTTTGTCTGGCTGTATTTTAAAATAATGCTGGAACCCCATGCTGGCAGCGCTTGTGAACAGAGGGATTCGTGGGAACTTTCCAGAGGGTGATTTGCCATGGACAGCCTGCTGACTCTGTGGGGAGTACAAACGGTTACCATAATCAGCTGCTAATCAAAAGCTTGGAGGTTCTAGGCTAGCCAGAGACACAAGGAAAGAAAAAACCACTTCTGAAAATCTGGTCATGGAAGGCATCACTCCCAGGCAGGGCTGCTGGGGGGAGGAGCTTCACTATGGCGAGCAGAAGGTGGCACTGCCTGCATTCTATGAAAGGCTGGGTGAGGTGCTCTGCCACGGACACCTGCTGGACTGGAATGACCTGATCCCAACGAGAGCACAGGGCCTTGTGTGGAGGCTCTGTGAGGTGAGAGCCGAAACCGTGGCAAATGGCAGTTAATTATCACAGCAATCAGAAACCTGGACACGCCACAACCGCGAACTCAAGCACCCCTTGGGGTGGATGCAGAAATTGTCTCAAAGGACATCATTTAAAGATGGTAAATCATCTCCAAGGGGAGCAGTGGAATACACAGATTCCCATAGAGCAAGGATTCTCAACCTTCCTAGTGCTGTGACCTTGGAATACGGCTCCTCATGTTGTTGTAACCCCCAAAATTATTTTCGTTGCTACTTCATCACTGTCGTTTTGCTACTGCTATGAATCAGGCAACCCCCGTGACAGGGCTGTCTCACCTCCAAAGGGGTTACCACCCACAGGTTGAGGACTACGGCCATAGAGAGTGTGCAGATAGGCACACTTTAATAAAATGTTGCAAGTGGGAGTAGTGTGTTAGAATGAAACATGATCAAAAGACAATGAAGTGGGTGAATGAATCCAGACAGCACAGCGTCCTTCCTCCCACCAAGGAGGTGCTGTTTCCACTCCCCCCACACATGGAAAGCACACATATTAATAGTGTTGTCATTTTGAGGGAGGAAGGGAGCAGGAGAAAAGGGAAGCACAGAGAGGAATGAGAGTTACTGGTAATGATTGAATCTTGGATCAAGCAGGAGATTCGTAGTTGTTTCTCATATGATTTACAAGCAATCACAATACAGACATAAATAAAGTAATGTGCACGCAAGCACTCGACCTCCATAACACCAAGACGAGAAGAATTAGATGGTGCCCAGCATCCACTCCCATCTCCTTTGAAAGGGGTTGCATTAGAAGGGTCTGAATAGAGAAGAAAATGTGGAGCCACGGTCAAAATCACAAAAAAGACCAGGCTCACTGATCAGAGATCAATGGAACTCCCCAGATATGACCCCTAGGGACCCTGAGTCACTTCCTGGAAAGGAAGTCACCCCATGACTCAATTTTTAGGGACACAGTAGGCAGGTCTACCAGGGGAAACACAATACTAGAAAAGAGGCATGCATGCCCAAGGATAATGAACTATTTGCCACGAAAAGGGAAGCAAACTTCAGCTGGGTTGGGAAAAGGGAAGAATGGGAAGAGAAACATAGGGAGGAGTGGGATAAGTGAAGCTGCATTGCGGACACTACAAAAGGCTTGTGTATTGCTGAATGGAAAATGGAACCGTTCTGTAAACCCTCATTGTGCAAGTCCGGGTAGACTTGAGGAATAAATTCATAGACACACATATGGATATAAGGGAAAGGTTTATATACAAGAGGAATGGGACATTGAGAAAGCATCCCAGGCCAGTCCAGTTCAAAAGTCATAAGTCTGATATTAGCCCATATGTCCCGATATCAGTCTATAATGTCTCCTTCCAACTCACGAAGTCACAGGTCGGTGGGTGCAGAGTCCTTGGGCCAGTAGGGGTCCCCTCATGGCTCCTCACTTCCAGGGCTCAGGATCTATCAACAGCATCCAGTGGTGGTAGAAGCAACTCAGTGCTGGGATGGGTCTCCACATGGTTTCTCTAGCTTCAGGTCTGGTTCCATCAGGGTAAGGCCATGTGGCTTCTCCTCCGGCTCGTCCAGCTCCTCGGATGCTGCCATCTTGTCTTGTCCGTAGTTTCTTTTCTCTGAGACTAACTCCCAATAACTGAGGAGATAGCTTCTCTTCTCTACCAGGGAAATATCGTGAGATTCCCCAGAAGTCTCAGGAGAAAGCCATGTCCACACAGAGCCCTCATTGGCTACTCAATGGCTATCTCCAGATTAACAGGTCAGACTCCACCCCTACATCTCAATCATTAAATTAACATAAGCACATGACTGCCACACTCATCCAATTCACAAGAAAAAGATTCAGTTTTTTAAGAAAAAGGCTTGCATAGGCCAGCAATGAATGTGGCATGTAACAAGTATCGCATACATATATAATGATTTTTAAAGTATGTGGCTTGATTACAATTTCATTTCTTGAAAATATATATAACAAAACCCACTGTCATTGAGTAGATTCCAAACCGTTTATAGGGTTTCCAAGATGCTGAAAGGAGCATACAGCCTCATCTTTCTCTCTGAGAGCAGTTGGTAGGGTTGAACATCCACCTTATAGTTAGTGGTCCAATGCCTAGCCCACAGAACCACCAAGGCTCCTTAAAAAACATACAGACATATAAATATATCATTGACTCACTGTCATTCAGTCAATTCATACTCACAGTTAAACACATGGTGTCATGGGTTATATGCTGGACTGCTAACTGAAAGGTCAGTAGTTTGAAACTACCAGCTGCTTTGTCGGAGAAAGAGGAGGCATTCTACTCCTGTAAAGAGTTACAGTCTCGGGCATTGGGTCTCTACTCAAGTACTCACTAAACGCAAGAACACTTTGTTCTAATAACCTGACATTTCATGATTCTCACCTTCCTGAAATGATTGCTGAACACAAAATGGGTGCATAGCAAATGTGGTAAAGAAAGCTGATGGTGCCTGGCTATCAAAAGATATAGTGTCTAGGGTCTTAAAAGCTTGAAGATAAACAAGCTGCCATCTAGCTGAGAAGCAACAAAGTCCACATGGAAGAAGCACACCAGGCTGTGTGATAATGAGGTGTCGATGAGATTGGGTGCCAGACATCAAAGACACAGAACAAAAAGTCCTATCAGTGTGAATGAAGAGGAGGATAGAGTGGAGACCCAAAGTCCATCTGTAGTCAATTGGATATCCCTTTACAGAAAGGTTGCAAGGAAGAAAAGAGCCAGTCAGGGTGCAGTGTAGCATGGATGAAACATACAACTTTCCTCTAATTCTTTAATGTTTCCCCTCTCCCATTTATCATGATCCCAACTCTACCTTACAAATCAGGCTAGACCAGAGTATGCACATGGGTACAGGTAAGAGCTGGAAACATAGGAATTCCAGGACCGACAAACCCCTCAGGACCAATAGGAGAGTAAGGGAAAGGAGGGATGGAAAGAGGAACCAATCACAATGTTCAACACATAACCCCTCACTAGGGGAAAGACAACAGAAAAGCGGGTGAATGGAGACATCAGTCAGTGTAAAACATGAAAAAAACCCCCTTAATTTATAAATTATCAAGGGTTCATGAGGAAGGAAGGGTGACGAGGAAGGAGGGAAAATGAGGAGTTGATTCAAGGGCTCAAGTATAAAGAAAATGTTTTGAAAGTGATGATGACAACAAATGTACAAAGGCGCTTGACAAAATGGATGGATCATTTGTGAATAGAGTTGTATGAGCCCCCAATAAAATGACTTAGAAAAAAGAGAAAAAGAGTCTCAGAAACCCAAAGGGGGCAGTTCTATCCTGGTGTATAGGGTCACGATATATTTTAATTGACGAGATGTCAGTGATTTAGTGAAAATAGATTGAAAATGCAATTCATCAATATGGTTATTTCAGCATGATTTGTTCTTTCATCTTTCTACAGTAAATTTATATTTTATAACGGACACAAAAATGTACTTGATGAGAGATGGAGAATTCAAACACCATGGAGAACCTGTTCTCAGGCAGACCAACAAGGGGCAGAGGTCTGTGTGGGGGGGTGACTCCCAGTCTGGAAGTTCCAGGTGGGAGGTTAGAGGCTGTGATTGATGGTTGGGCTGTGCCCAGAGGAAGGGGGAGGCTGTCCCAGACCCACTGAGCTCCTCTCTTGTGTTTTTTAGCCTTCAATGTCAAGGTCTTAGCTAGAGTAGCAACCATCCCATATCTGTCCATACACTCAACACCTAGAAAGGAGGAGGTCCTAAAAGAAGTAGATACACCTCCCAACCAGTCAGTCGTTTCTTTTGGGGTGAAAGGTTCTTCTTTTTAAATTGGGAGAGCATGGTGGCACCGGACGGTGAGATACCTCCTGTTGTATGCCGCTCTGTGTGCGGCGTTACTGTCACATGGTTTAGAACACGAACAGCAGGCAGGAAAGGCCTACAGGAGAGCAGAGAAGGGAGCAGCTAGCCTTGGGAGCAGAGTGTGAAGGAACAACATGGCCACAACTTCTCCTCTGCATCATGATGTCCTAGGTGGTTATTGGCCAGGCCCCTTCAGCACTGTCAAGTCTGAGTGGCTGTGTTAGTCTGGGTACATTAGAGAAACAAATCCACAGAAACCATAGGTGTGAGAGCATTTTATAAACAGGTAAGTGCACATCAGGAAAACATCCTAACCCAGTGCTGCCCAAGCCCACAAGTCCCATGTGTTCGACACCCATCTGCAAAGTCCTCCTCCAGCTCACAAGATGCAGGCAATGATGTTGACTGCAGACGGAAAGCTGAATCAGTGAACGTGTAACCATCTCAGTGCTGGAAGGGGTCTCCTCCACACCCAGGACTGCACTGGGGTAGATCCCATGTGGCTTTTCTTCAGGGATGTGTTACAGGAAGAGAGCCTTGCCAGCTGAAGTAGGGAACTGGCTAAGGCAGCTGCACTCTGATCTGATCATCAGACAGCAAGAGACTGGAGAACTAGAAAGGAGAGGCTCTCCGAGCGATTTATCTCTCCACACTGCAACTAACCCCACATGAGTTTATTGGTCAGGTTGGCACAATCAACTTTAACTATCTCAGTGGCCTTGCCAATTCAGAAGTCTCCCTAGCAGGCCTGGTCACTTCTTGTCATAAGCCGGCATCTGGGTTCCCTTGTGCCCTCATGTCCTTCCATATTTCCATTGTTTAGAACCAGAGAGTCGCCCTCTGCCCGGGTGCCCTGGGAGCAGTAAGGGGACTGGGTGGAGAAGAAGAAGGGCTAGAAAGGAGGCAGAAGGCAGGGCCCGGGAGACTGGCTCTCAGGTCCATGAGCCGTGGGGGGCTACATACAAAAGAGCCTGTGTTTTCGTGGCTAGAACCCATACCCCATGGCATGTGACTCCTTGGCCAAGAACAGCCCTGGTTTTCTCAGCAGGGCTTGGTCACTTAGGTGCCCACAACGATATTGGGTGGTGGCGGCGCTGTGGAAGCAGTGAGAGCCTGTGTGTGCACCAGTCTGCACGTAAGCACGGATTTGCTGGGGCGAGCACCCCTGTCTCCACGGCTCTGTTGTGGCTCTGTTCCTTGTTCTATGTGGTCCCTATGTGTCTTTGAATGTCTGAACATATTTGACTGCCTGGTGCTTCCAGCTGAGCTCATGCCCAGTCCTCGGACTTCTGGAAGAGACTTATGTCAGCCAGAGCCCACGGGCAGCCCCATTGACACCTGTGTGCTCATTTCCTCATTGTTATCTTCTTAACAACATCAGGAGGCTGGCGTGAAGTAGCACCCCCATCATTGCTAAAGAAGTGGAGGTGCAGAGAGCTTCGAAAATACATCCAGGGTCCCCTGTCTAGGAAAAGGCAGCTCCCCACTCAGATGCAGGCGTTTGGATCTTGAAGCCCAGCCCATGAGGGTCTGTGGGTGCGTGCCCCTGCTCCCGAGCCACCAGGGTCTCATGGCTTATGCAGGCTTCATCTGAATGCAAGTAACCCTCATTGCTTTGCTGCGCGCCTGCGTCTTCATGTCTTCACATGCTCACACACGTATGAACAACTGTGTGCGCCAGATGAGCTCACGTGTGTGAGCGAGCGATTATTCTAGGTCCTGCTGTGTTGTGTCTCCAGCTTTGCATGTGTGCCCTTCTGGGGGAGTTGGGGAGGGTTTTCCGTCACATCTGGTCACCCCTCTGACACATGGCTGCATGTGGCGAGAGTGACAATCTCGATAATTGCGGTCCTGTCGTGTGAGTCGGGTGTGCCTCTGGCCCCCTTCCCCCAAGCCTGCAGGCATCCCCACAGTGGCCCAGCTCCTAGGAGAGGCGATGGGGGAGGAGGGTGAGGGGGCAGGCAGCACTGCTGGGGGTCCTGGCTGGGTTTATTTTCAGCAACCGAGGAGGGCCTGCGGCATTTAATTAATTCCACTCTCAGTGTAAACACCAGCAGACAGACAAGCCCATCCTGCCTCGTGCCCCCTGCAGCTGCCACTGTGTGGGGACTGCACATGTGTGTGAACGCCCGCCAAGACCATTGCTCCCAGGCTGTCACTGGTGCCCCACCAGGCCTGCGCCCCATGGCCCCGCCCACTACCAATGGCCCTGGGGGCATCTCCGCCCCCAGCTCCCTGTGGTAGCGCCTTGTCTGTGCTAGAATGCTAGTACATGGTAGTTGGTTATACAGTCTTTATTTTTATTTTATTTTTTTGGCTGACCACCAGTCCACGCATGCCCTTTGATATGCGCGTGGGAGAGTCTGTGTGTGTGATGGCGTAGGAGTGTAAGAAGATAGACTCCCTCACAGCCCCCAAGGCCTTGGGATCAGGTGCTGGATTCCCTTTGAACTCACTCTGTGAACCCTAAAATGCTGTGCAAGGCAAAGGGG
This sequence comes from Nesogale talazaci, assembly GCA_004026705.1. Taxonomy (NCBI): domain Eukaryota; kingdom Metazoa; phylum Chordata; class Mammalia; order Afrosoricida; family Tenrecidae; genus Nesogale; species Nesogale talazaci. The sequence continues at coordinate 9,842 of PVJH01026826.1, forward strand.
AGGGGAGCAGGATCACGCAGATGTGCGTGTGTGTACGTGCACTCACACACACACCTGAGCGACATCAGGAAATCAGAACGTCAGGGAACCGCACCAAGGAGCGGTTTACGGGGACATGCTTTCTTACGAAGCGAAGAAGACAAGAGTAAGGAAAGGGGCCCGTGGGGTTGGGCCCCAGCAGAGGATGACTGCTATAGGAGGAAAGAGGCGGGTTGGAGACAGAGGGGTAGAGAGAATGCATAGCTACCCATTCCCGGAAAACCAGCAGCTCCCCCCCTCTCCCACTCCTCACTCCCCCACTTCATGACCCAGGGATCTTTCTCCAAATGGGAGTGAGCCTTCCAAAACTCACCATGAGAATCACTTCGATAGTCTCTCCCAAGGAGCCCTGGTGGCTCTGTAAACACAGATCTGCTAACCACGAGGCTGGAGGTTCAAAGCCACCAGCCACTCTGCAGGAGAAAGAGGATGCTATCTTATTCTGCAAAGATGTAAAGGCTTGGAAACCCCACCCCCACCCCGACGGGGAAGGGGCTTTTGGGACAGTCTCGCCCACTTGTAAAAACACAGCATCAACCTCCCTCTGTCTTCTCAACCTCCGCTCTGCTTTATCACACACACCCCTCAGAATATAGAGGGAAAGTGGTGGTTCAGAGGCGATAAGGATCTTGTGTAAGGCCACACCGGAGTATGTATCAAAGCCAGGATTTAATCTTCAGCCGGGCTTCTTTCTCTGTCCGTAACTCTGCACAGCATGGCCTTGGTGCTCCTGCTCAGATGTTCTCTATCAGTCACCTCGAGACTCTGTCTTCCATTTGAACTCATACCACCCATCTGTCTATCTGTCTGTCATTGTATGATGATGCTGGTGTGATGATGGAAGCCAGGCTACTGGTATTTCAAATGCCAGCAGTGTCTGCGTCCCCCCTACCCACACACATACCCCCCCACACACACACACACACCAACCCCTGTCCTGTGGTGAAGACCCTGTGGTGCTTCCAGACGAAAATGGAGCTTGAGAGGAGGGACCAGAGGAAGGAGACTGAGCGCAGGCAGCTGTGGAGAGGAGTTGGCGATGACTTCATGGGCCCGTGTATTCTGTGGATTTGGGAGTCTGAGGGCGGGGGTGGGTGAAGTAGGGAGGTGGGGATGGGTGTTGGCCTGCAACTTTGAGATCCTGAAGGGACCAAGAGCCTCAAGCCCTTGGCTGGGTCACAAAATGAGGACAGCTGGATAGCTAACGAGCCCCCGGACAGAAGCAGCATGTGCATCAGAGCAAGCACACGGGCCACCATCTTGCTCCAACGACACGGAGGCAGATGCTCCCATGGGTCTGACAGAGGGCTGGGAAACGCCAGGCCCCTGTTCCTTGCCACGATGTCTCACCGACAAGTGGAAATTCCACCATCGTTCTCTTTATCTAGCTCACGTTGCTCATTTGAGGGAAAAGAAAGACAAATATGAACAAAGCCTTGATGAGATTTGTGTTCATTCCAGCTTTCCCAGAAGCTCTGAAGCTTTTGAACCATGACGACTCCTATTGTGGGGATTTTAGGAACCTAAACCTGGTGGTTTGGAAGCCACAACTCTGGCTGCTTCCCAGGGCTGGTGGGAAGACAGCACGAGGCCATGGAAGCAGGTACATGAAAGGGCAGTAGGAAAGCCCAGGTCTAAGTGTGCTGTTAGGTGCTGCTTACATTGGTTCTAACCCACAGCAACCTAAGGCACACAGGCTGAAACAGTGCCTCATTCTGCATCCTCTTCCCACGCACGATCACGCTCGAGCCCATTGGTGTGGCACTGTGCCCATGCACCTTGGGGGGTGGGGTGGGGACGGGGCTTCTTCTATTTTTGCTGCCCCTCTCCCTTAGCATGATGCCTTTCAGCCTAAGGACTGATCTCTCAAGACAACACGTCCGAAGTATGTAAGACTCAAGGAAGAGCACGCTGGCCCTATGTCTTCCAAGACAGATCAGTTTGTCCTTTGAGCAGTCCACAGAGCTTTCCACATTCTTCTTCAGCCCCACAATTCAAATGCATTGAGTCTTCCTCTGTCTTCCCAACTCAATGTTCAACTTTCACATGCATGTGAGGCAAGGAAAAATACCATGGCTTGGGTCAGGCGTGCCTTCGCCCTCAACATAAGGTCCTTGTTTCTCAATACTCTAAAGAGGGCTTGTGCAACAGTTACCTAATGCAATGCCTCTTTTAATCTCTTGACTGCTGCTTCCATGAGGATTGGTTGTGGATCCAAGCAAGACGAAGGTCGGTGAGAGGTAAGTAATGAGACAGTCACAGAGCTGCCAGCCGCACTGTGATCAGAAGAGCTCCTCAATGGTCTGGGTCTCCAGTCTTCCCCAGGCAACAGACGGTGGACTTTCTACTCCCCTTGAAAAGACAAATGCCTTTGCCCGTTGACATGGGAACGAAGATGGTTCATCTCACTTCCGAGTGAAAGCTTTAAGAGCCAGTGTGGCCTCTCTACCCTTGTTCACTGAAGTAACTTTCACAATAACCAAAAGGTGGAAACAACTCAAGTGTTCTTCAACAGATAAGCAGATCAACAAAATATGGGCTATCCATCCAGTGGAATCAAGCTTTACTGGGAAGAGAGTGAGTATATTTTTAAGATCAAAAGGGCAGTATTTTATTTTCCAACAATTTTATTGACATATAATTCATAACATGTACAATTCAATAGTTCAACTAGATCCGGAAGAGTCACACAATCATTACCACAATTAGCTTTAGAACATTTTCTCCATTCTTGTACTCATCCTTATTACCTCTCTATTTCCTCCCAACCTCCCCTGCGCTACAATCTCCCAAAAGAATCATCAGTCCAATTACTGCCTGTCGATTTACCTACCCTGGTTTTCATATTCAGGAAACAATCTAAAAACCAAAAAAGTATCAAGAATAGCAAAGTAAAACAGATAAAAACTGCAATCAAAAGCAAAGTAGGCAAGAACGGAATTCTTGATGGGTCCTACACTCACAATGCACCGTGGAAACAATGCCAATGAAATAGACCAGACACCAACAGACAAGTGCTGTGTGGTGCCACTTAGAGAAGTACTTAAAATGACACATGTATGAGACCAGAGGTCAGTAGTGGCTAGCCTGACTGGGAGGATGGGAGAGAAGAGAAATTATTGTCCAGGAAGGACTCTGTTTCTATTTAATAATGATGAAGGCTTTAGCAACAGATATTATTGATGGCTACAAAATATGATTAATGTAATAGAGGTCAATGAAGTGATTGTGAATGTGAAAAATAAGCGTGTTTTATGTTTTCATAAAATAATGTTATACATACACATGCATATGCCTATTTATGCATATATGTGTGTGTGTAAATTGGAACAGTAAGGAAATAAGAACGACTATAAAAGAACCTTTGGGGCTGAGCCCCAGTGGCGTGGTAGTGAGTGTGGGACTGCAGCCCACTGGGTTGGTGGTTCAAATCCAGCAGCAGCTCTCCAGGAGCAAGGCTGGGCCTCCTACTCCCACCAGAGGGCAGTGATGCCCCCACCCCCCAAAAAAGAACCTTTGTACTTGAATTATGGTACTGAGGAAGAATGTTGAGAGTACCATGAGTGCTCTCAAAAGAAACAAATCATGAAAGAAGTACAGCCAGAATGCTCCTTAGAGGCAAGGATGGCGAGACTTCATCTCATGTACTTTGGACGTGTTGTCAGGAGAGACCAGTCCCGGAAGGAGGACATTGTGCTCAGGAAAGTGGAGGGCCAGTGAATAAGAGGACCCTGGACCAGATGGGTTGGTGCTGTGTTGCAGTGCATAGGACTGCAGCCTTGGGCTCCAACTTATGAACGAGTGTAAAGGCAGCACAAAATCAGGCATAGAACTGGTCCCAGCTCTCCGCTCCAGTCTCAGCTTGCTTGCTTTCTACTCCAAGCCTCATTCAAACCAAAATTATTTTACCCACTCAAAGATGCCAAGCTGATTCTTACTTCCAGTACTTGGACCATGCTGTGTCCTGAACCTACAACATACCTCCCTGCCCTCCGCACAGAACTAGCTCCTACACATTCTTCGGACCTCCACTTAGCGGGCACATCCTCCGGGAAGTCCTCCCCAACTAACAGGTCAGTCAAGATGCTTCCTTGCTGCCTCTGATCTCACAGTTTGTAACAGCACATTGTCTGTTCACTTTCAATTCTCTCTTTTGGTCTGTGCCCCTCTTAAGAGCACGACGGGCAATGGTGCAAAATGGTGACTCAAGTTCCATCACAGTCTCTGGTTTGTAAGTGGCACTTGGTGATGACTGAGCCTTGTGGAATGATGACCAAACCCTCCACTCATAGGTCCTCCTACATGGGAGGGGGTTGATTAAAGCAGAGTTGGCTTCCATATGCATCCTTCCTTGAAGGCCAGAGGCAGGGAACTCCAGTGATAAATGGAGGCCTTTCAAGTGGTTCAGAGGCTGAGACACTTGGAGGGCACGAACCTGGGGCCTCCTGGGGAGCTAATGGTTTTCAGGAGCAGTTTGGAAAGGAGTCCTGCAAACAGCCAAAGCAAAACATAACCCTGCCAGGCTCCCTGTGTCCGGAGCGCTCAACTGAGTGAGCAATCAAAGGGGTTTAATGAATTATTACGTCCACATCTCTTGCTGATAAATGGCAGTCTCATGCTCCATTACCAAATGCTGGTTGTAATATTTAATCAAAGTCTAGTTTCATGCATCAGTTGGTTTGGGAAATAATATTTATGGGTCTGGAATGCCTTCAACCTTCACGCATATGGCCAAAGTAGAACTTTGCTCTGTAGCTACTGGTCAAGAATGGGGGGAGGGGAGGAATGAGCAGGCAACATCAGAATCCCCTACAGCCTGCCCAATGCCAGGCTCTCTCCTGCACACCAGGCAGGGCAAGATAAATGAGGCCTGGTTCCCTCCCACTCTGGACTCATCTCCAGATTCACATCTTCACCCTCAAGTGATCATCTACCTCCTACCTCCTCTGAGGAGCCCTCCTGGACCACCCCTGCCTCAGATTCTTCCCCAAACCCTGTCCACCATGCTGGCTCCTTCATGGCCATGAATGATCTTTCCCTCTAGAAGTCACGGTCTTGGCACTAAATGGTGGGCTCCTTGGTATAAGGGGATCAGTTTTTTGTTTTTCTCTACCTTCCCTTCATTGCTAACACCGAGTTAGTGTTCACGAAAGCCTGTTGAACTGGACAGAATGTATAGTTTCTATTCCTGACACACAAAGGGAGTTCCAAAGATAGCTGACTCCATTACGAGTCCCTTCTTCCCCCTTCCCCTGGATCCCCACCTCAGTGGATATGCGAAAACCATACACCTAGAAGCCACCCCGGAATCCTCCTTCCTCTGCCTCTTTACACAGCTCCTTCATTCTTCCATTCAGTCTTCCATCCCATCAGCAACTAAAGCAAATAGATTACCCGCTGCCTCGCTGCCCAACCCAATACTATGGGTTGGGGACAGACTGGGTGAAGTGGACTAGGCAGGGTCTGACCTTCTAAAGAGTTGTTCAAATTGCTTCTCCCAGGGGTCCTCGGTGAGTTTGAGTATAGCCGCCCTGGTCTACGTCTCTGCTTCTCTAGATGTAATTGCTCCTTGGAGTTCCTGGGACTCTAAGTCTTTGCAGGAGCAGACAGCCTCGTCTTTCTCCCCGGGTGCAACTAGTGGGTCTGAACTGCTGACCTTGTGGTTAGCAGTGTAACCCTTAACCCCCTGCAGTGCTACTGCTCCTCTCCTTGTGTGAAGGGGGGCTAAGCATTTGTTGCTTTCAAGTCGCTTCCCACTCAAAGCGGCCCTATAGGACAGAGTCGAACTGCCCCCTAGAACTTCGGAGGCTGGCATCTTTATAGAAACAGACTGTCAGCCCGGCCTTTCTCCGGGAAATGGTTGTCTTCTTGCTGAGCACTGTCAAGCTAATTCCCCTTCATAGCGACCCTGTACGCCAGGCAACAGCTGCTCCAGAAGGCCTCCTACATGGCCATCGTGATGGGAGCAGAAGGCTACCTTTTTCTCCTGAGGAGCAGCTGATGGGTTCATCCTTCGGCCGAGTGCTTAACCACTGCGCCACCAGAGTTCGCTGGAAATCCTAATAGGAACCATTTGCTGAATAAGCCAAGCGCATAACACATAATAGCTCAATCCCCCCCTACAGCCAGCAGTGGGCAGAAAACAGTTCTCATGACTGCTGTTTTCAAATGACAAGCAAAGTAAGGCTCAAAGAGGTTGAGTGGCTTGCTCAAGGTCACACAGCCTAGAAAGGGAGGTCTAGAAAGCAAACACAGGACAGGTAGACTTCAGAGCTCCTGATCTTGGCCTTGGCATGCCAATGTTTATCTTAGTCCATTGCTCCATCTGTGGTTTCAGACTCACAACTCAGTTTCCCCTCTGTCAGGAACAGAGCGCCTGTCTGGGGAGGTGCATAACCACCGTTAAGTAGATACCTTGTCCACACAGATCAAGATTCCTCACTGTAAGTGAAAGAAAGCTGGGGATAGGATGGGAGGCAGGTGTGACCTTACGACGCCAATGAAACAGCCTTAACCTGTGGACGGCAGGAGGACCTCACCAAGGACACCCAGTACCACAGGGCACTGCCACAGACAGGGCTGCTGGCTGGTTTCCTACCAACTCTGGAAATCAGGGAGGGATGGGAATCAATCAGGAGGAGGGGCAAATAGAGACAAGGGAGTCTGTTCCTGCCTCCCCCCATCCCCCCAAAATCCTCTAGACTCCTCCCTTCAACTCCCTCTCGTTCCCCCAAGCTGTTCCCGGTGCTCCCCACCAGCCCCGGCTGCTTCCTTTCTGATTAGGATTTCTTTGACAACCTTGAGGATTTACAACGTGAAATGTTTCCATTTTCCTGACAGGATGTCTCTGCTTCAAAGTGTCCACGCCTGCCCTCCGGAGCCCGGGATGAAGGTGATTTAGAGAGGGAGACAAATGAATCAAGGGGGCCGACACCCATCTCTTTCTTCCCCCCCCATAATACATCTGTTTATTATTGAACGGGGGCTTAAATAGGTCCGTGATGAATTGTCTTCTCCCTCCGTAGCCGTGTCCCCAGACGGCTGGGAAGGCCAAAGTGTCTTCCAGGAGCATCTGCTTTTGATCTCTGGTCCTTTTAAATCTTAGGTTAAAATCTTTAGCCTGACGGGTCTGAAAGGCAGCTTCCAGTGGCAAAGGTCGCTCAAGCCCTCGGAGAGGAGCAGCTGCACTCTCTCCTGGGAGCGCTCTGCAGGGTTCTCCAGACAGGCAGTGCTGCCCCTGTGGGAAAACCCATGCTTTGGGGTACACCCTGGGTGCCCAGGCAGGGGGCTCCCAGGAGAGAGGTTGAGCTTGGCTGCCCTGAACACGTGAGCACGGGTGACCTGCCGCTACCACTTCCTGTCCTCTGTCCTGTCCTTGGGCGCCTCTGAAACGTCATTTCTTTCAAGGAATTGCTCTGGACCTCGCTCAGCCTGGGTGTGGCACAGACGGCCACCTGTTTATCATTCCCTTTTCCTCGGTCTTCCCAGGCACACAGCTTCTTGCCCTGCCTCCCTGCTGGAAGGCAAGACCCCATGACTGATTCTGGACAATGGCATATGAGGGCACATCCAGAGCTGGTGCCCACAAACCTCTCTGGTAGGTACCGCATGCCTTCTCACAATGTTGCCCAGGAGGCTGGGCCAAGGGTAAGACCTCTGCCTGCCTGGGTTCCTGAGGCTCCCTTCTGTCCATCAGGAAACCCCTCCCTGGGACCCTTAGCCACTGTGCTTTGGAGATTATTGCCATCGTAGGGGTGGACCCTGAGGTTTCTACTGTCCTGGGCTCCTGTCCTGTGCTCAGCACACTTGAGATCATGCAACTTTGTAGAATGATATATGTCAGGTTTCTCTCACGCTAGATAGCATCCTCTCTGAGGGTAGGGACGGGCTCGCTCCTTCACCACTGAAGATGTGGAGCCCAAGACACACAAGAAGGATCCTGTGAACACTCACAGGGTGAATGACTGCTGGCTGGGCGATCGTAAACCCTGCAGGGACCTGCCATTTTCCTTAGCCTTATGGAAACTACCCAGAGTAGAGCCAGGAGCCCTGGGTTTAGGGCCTGCTCTGCCAGGCAAGAGTTGAGTTTCCCAACAGTGCAAGGTGACCAGACATCCCGATTTTTTACAATTTGTCCCACGTTCCACAGCGTCTTAAAATTAAATAAGTATATTAAAATACTATTTTTGCATTCTATGACTCTTTTTGTTGTTCCATATAGACCAAATTTTTAATCAAGACACCCCCCCCCATTCAAGGGTGTCTTGCTTAAAATCTGGTCACTTTACAATAGAGGAATATGACAGAGTGGCAGGATACAAGATCAACAAACATCCTTCTTCAAAGAATTGCAAGCACTGACTAACAACTTCATTTGGAGAGGAAAGCCCAGAATTAGCAGAGAACTCCTCAATAAGAACATAAAGTGGGAGGGCTTGCTCTACCTGACGTTATCATGTATTATACAGTCACAATAGTCAAAACCATGTGGTACTGGTATAATGACAGATATTCAGACCTTTGGGAAAGAGTTCAAGACTCAGAAACAAAAGCATCAGCATACAGGCAACTGATTTTTGATGAAGATCCACCCAAGAAATATCAAATGGAAAGTGGATGCCTTCTTCAATAAGTGATGATGGGAAAAAAATGCTGCAGGAAAATGAAAGAAAACCCTTACCTCACTCAATGCATAAGAATAAACTCAAGGTGGATCACAGACTTTGAGGTAAACCCCTGTGGTGGTCATGTACTCATGTGTCAATTTCGTGATTGGGAGTCTAGGGGTGGAGTCTAGCCTGTCAGTATGGAGATAGCCAATGAGTAGCCAATGAAGTCTCTGTGTGGCCATGGCTTTCTCCTGAGAATTCTGGGAAGTCTCGCAGTATTTCTCAATTGGAGAAGAGAGACTAGACTGAGTCTCCAAGATGACAAACTACTGACAAGACAGATGACAGCATGCTGATCTATCCTGATTCCTGGAGAATGGAGGAGCCGGAGGAGAGGCCACATGGGCTTGCCTGATAGAGCCAAACTTCTGGGGCTGGAGAAGTCATGTGGAGACTCCTGTCAGTGCTGAGATGCTTGGGAGGCCATAGGGAGACCCCTGCAAGCACTGAGATGCCTCTATTGCTTCTACTGCCACCAGACATACAAGACTCTATACACGCTGGCCTGTGACTGTCCTGGTGTCATTGCACATACTTCGTAAGTCAGAAGGAGACTTTATAGACTGGTATCAGACATAGGGGCTAATATCGAACTTCTCACCTTGGACTGGGCTGGGTTGGGATGCTTTCTCAAAGTTCCAATCCTCTTGTATATAAATCTTGCCCTTATATCCATGTGTGTGTTTATGAATTTGTTTCTCTAGTCTACCTGGACTAACACAACCCCCGAACAATTAAGGGCATTAATGAGGGAATTGGGAAAAACCTGAGAACCTTGGCACAGGAAATACATAGGCTATCAGAAATATGGAAGGACAAAAACACAGAGGAGTCACAGATTGACAAGTGGGATATACTGAAGATAAATCACCTGTGTACATCGAACGAATTCACCAAGAGAGTGTGAGCCTACCAACTGGGAAAACATCTTTAGCAATGACACATCAGACAAAGGCCTTATTATTAAAATCTATAATACCCTGATAGCTTCCAAAAAGAACAGAACTAACTGCCCTATGAGGAGGTGAGCAAAAGACCTGAAAAGATGTCTCACAGGGAAAGAAGTCTGAATGGCCAATAAACATATGAGAAAATGTTCCCGATCCTTAGCCATAAGAGAAATGCAAATTAAAACAACTATGACAAACTACCTGACACCCTCAAAGGTAGCCCAATTCAAAAAACTGGGAAGCAACAAGTGGTGGAGGGACTGTGAGAAGACAGGAACTCTCATCCACTGCTGGTGGACCTGTAGGTATGGAAATCGATTTGGAAACAAATGGAAATTGAGCTACCATACCACCCAGCAAGCCTCCTATGGGACATATACCCAGAAGAGATCATAAACAAACCACTAACAGCTTCTCTGCTCCAATGTTCATTGTGGATTAAAAAACTGCGGTACATACATACAATGAAATACTATGCATCCCTGAAAATCAGTGATAGACGCATGAAGCATATCGCCACATGGGAAGAACTGGAGGAAATCATGCTAAGCGAAGTAAGTCAAATACAAAAGGACAAGTACAACCTGAGTCCACTGAGGTTAACTTTTTAAAAAAATGCAAAAGGGATAGAGGGAAAAGGCTACTGATATAAACATTTATGGGGTGAGGGCCAGTTCGTATGGCAGGGGCTAGATCAAGTCCAGGACTACCTATGGTAGGTAGCCAACTAAAAAGGGGGTGTGTGGATAGCAATGTGTAGCTGGGGAACAGGGCACTGACCCAGCCAAGGGGAGGATATTGCTTATATCTCCACAGGTGAAGAGAGACCAGACTTACACCCAGTATTCCAGGATGTGAATACGCAGGGAGCAGGGAGCCAGGGGAGGGGTCTGAGATCCCAGCCCCAATCCCAACCATGTGGACAGCTGCCTCTCCTCCCAGAAGAATTTACTTTAGAAGACAGAATTGAAGCTCAGGGGAGAGGGACATGTCTGACCAGAATACACGGGAGCAAATGAACGGGGAGGAAGAGAGAGTGGAGCGCATCCTGGCTCACCAAGCCTTGAGGACGATCTCTCCACTCACAACAATCAAGCACAGAGAGGGCCAGCTCCTCTATGAGACATGAGGTCCCTTGCTGATCCATGGTGGCCCCACGGGGGACAGCACTGGAGACTTGGTGTTGGAATTTTAGATGGCCTGAAGCTACCACACAGAGTCCAACAATAAGGGTGTGCCACAGAGCAGTGGGGGGAGCAGAGCACGGAGGTCTTGAGGTGCCAAGAATAGACTTTGGGGCCAGGCCATGGAACCCCATCAGACTCCACTGGAGGTATCTTTTAGAGGTCAGCAAACAGACCTTGAACTATTTATAGGCTTTGCTTTTTTTATTATATATATACATGTATATATATATATATACACACACACATACACTTTCTGGACATTGTTTTTTTCTCGTGGTCGTCATTTCATTTTCTTTTGCACTTCATCTTGCTACATCTTGTTTTTGATTTTTGTACATAGTATCATCTCTGCAGGTCTACCTAGGTAAGATAGTCTGGATGATCAGTCTGCAGGAGAAAATGACAGGACCGATGGTTCTGGGGGAATATGGGTGAGGGAGTGGTGGCGGAAAGGAGGTGGTGGGAATCGTAGAAGCCATGGGTATCTAGGAGCTTAGAGGCGACCTGTAGTTACTTGCCTCATGGAAACTGTGTGTGCAGCAGAAATAGAGAATTATGCCTGACTCTGTGGCACCATCACGATCCTTGGTATGTTCAAGGACACTGTGGTGGCTACCGTGTACTTCTAGAGCCTTCCACCTGGGGGTCTTATCTTCCAATAATCCATTGTGAGCCATAGGATTTTCCTTAGCTCATTTTTTGAAAGCTCATTGAGTCTCTACCCCAGATAGTCTTAGTCTGGAAACTTCACTGAAATTTGCCCAACCTGAGGGACCCTATTGGGAAACAGTAGAAGGTTTTTAATGAAGAAATGTGAACTATCACCATTGATTTGTGGTACACTGAATACATGTGCGTTGCTTTGATGCTGGAGGCTGGGCCTCTGGTGTTTTAAGGCCCAGTAGGGTCACCGCAGGTGGACAGGTTGTAGCGGAGCTTCCAGAATAAAACTAGGGAGAAGGACCTGGTGATCTCTTTCTGAAAAGAAGCCAATGAAAGGCTTATGGATCACCAGAGAACTTTAACCACCTTGCTTTGGGTACATCATGTAGTGGGATCGATCCCTGGAAAGTCTCATGTTTGGTGAGCTAGATAGAGGGCGTGGAAATCCCTGGATGAAATGGATTTACCACAGGGATGGACAGTGTTCGTTCCGTTGTCAATAAGGTTCCCATGAGTCTGAGCTGTCCTGACGACAGCTAACTACAACTGCTCAGAAGAATACTCCTGGCTTGCTGGGTGACAGGTAGACTTGGGCAGTGAAGGCGGGCCAACTGAAGAGAGATCCAATGGGGGGGGGGGTTACTAGATGGAGGTGATGGTGGTGGCTTCGAGCCTCAGTATCTGAGAGAGAGGTGGTGAGAAGCTGAAGCACCCTAAAGATATCTAGAAGGGAGAGCCGACAGTCAATCCTTATTGAGGGGCTATCCAATAAGAAAGCAAGGGAAGAGTCAAGGATGGCCCTAAGACTTCTGTTCTGCAAAACAAATGGCATCGGCATTGGCTGGTTTGAAGCAGGCTGGGTGAGAATTGGGACTGGGAAGCAGGGAGGGAGTGAATCACGTCTGAGATATGGGTGTTTGTCATTCAAATGAAGACTCTATCGGACCGCTGATTATGTGAATCAGGAGGTGTCTATGAAAGGAAACTTTGGTTGGCAGGCAGAACTGCAGATAATCCTTGATATACAAGCTGAGAGTTCATTGGAGCCCACGCAGATTCACAGGGACCCTTCTGTGAGTTTCTAGGACTGTAACTGTTTATGGGATCCAAAGTCCAGTCTTTTCCCTCAGAACCATTGGTGATGTTGAACTGCTGATCACGGGGATTGCAGCCCGACGTAGTCCCACTAGACCCCCAGGCCTCCTCCCTCATAAGGTAGCACAGAGGCGTGCATAGGAAGAAGAGAAGAGGACCAACAACTGCACCAGGGGACCTGACAGAGGTTGGGGCTTCAGGAGGGGCTGAGGGAGGAGCCAAGGGGATTGGTAAGGATGGGGTAGGACAGCCAGGAGAGGAGGGTGTTCTGGAAAGTAGGTGAAGACAGCATTTCAAGAAGGACACCATGTGGATAGGTTGTTGAGTAGGATAAGGAGCGAAAGATCCCCACTGGATTGACTCATCTGAACGATGAGGGGGAAGGTGATAACAGCTGGGGGAGGCATCCCATGTCTGGAGGAAATGGAAGCCATAATCGGCATGCTGGCCAGCTGTGGCTCCGAGCAGCCCCCTGCAATCAAACGGGAGATAGGAACAACGCCTCCAGGTTCAGGGCCCTCTAAGGTGCGCTCCACGGGGTTTGCATTTTGAAGAGAGCAGCCAGAGGACAGATCAAACCAAACAAAACCCATTGCTGACGAGGCAACCACCACCCCCCACACACACACACTGCATTCCTACAGCCCAGAGTAGAACTGCCCTGATCATTTCCAAGGCTGGGCTCTTTAGGGCAGCTGACTGCTTCAACTCTCTTCTAGGGAGTGGTTGGTGGCTTCAAACCGTCAACCTTTGGGTTATCAACGGACACGTGACTGCTGTGCCAGCAGGAAGGGAAAAGTAAGCCAGTGGAGATCTGACTGAAACCATAGGACACACAGTGAAGGGCTCCGGGCATGCTGCACAGCCGCGGAGAGGCAGTGCTCACCAGGCCAGGGAGGTCAGACAGAGTATCCTTGGGCCAAATGGTTCCTCCGCCAGTGGGGATGCTCGTCTCCCCAGGTTGCCAGGAGTGGGTGACATTGCTGACACCTAGATTGTTTCCTAGGTCACATTTTCATCCAGCTGATAGCATGCACAATTTTCAAATGCCAATCATCTGCTTCCCAGCCCTCCCTATCCTCCTGGGCCCAATGCCTAGCTTTCCTGGGGAGAGAGAGCTTTCAAGCTGGGCAGGAGCAGGAGAGGCAGGTGTCAGACAGAGAAAGTTGTCCTGAACAGAAGCCCTCAGTCCATCACTGACAAGCTGTGTGAAGTTCAGCAAACATCAGCATTCCTCAACTTTCCTTTCCAGGGCTCCATCTTTTCAGGATAAACCGTCCCTACACTCATCCCAATCCTGGGCTGACATAGTTCACCTTATTTTCTCACTGACATAGTTCACCTCATTTTAAATTGCCTGACCATTCTATGTGACTACTGTAAGCTCCCTGAAAGGGGGGAATCAATGTTTCATTTGACAATAGATAAAGTTCCCTGAAGACACAGGTGTTGAATACATGGACTGTGAATCCTAGGATTCATCTAAGAGCTATTGGAGAGGCTGAGCCCCGGTGGCGTAGTGGTTGTGCGCGGGACTGCGGCCCACTGGGACGGAGGTTCAATTCCAGCAGTAGGGCTGGGCCTCCTACTCCCACCACCGAAAGCAGTGATGCCCAAAAAACAAACAAACAAACAAAAAAAGAGCTAACAGAGATATGGCAAGAGAAAGTTCCCAGCCCACCACTGAACAGAGTAGGAGTTGGTAATGTTTGTGAACTGTCTGGATTCATGAAAGAGAGTGGATTCTGGCAGCCAGTTGATGGCCAGATTCTCTGGATGCTCCAGAGCCCTAGCTTTGATGATGGGGTATCCTCAAAACATGATTGGGGGTGGGGGGGAAGCATGGTCACCTAGGCCTAGCACTAATAGCCCAAACCTCCCAAAGAACCTGTGGACTTAACTTCTTTTTTGTATGTGTGGGCATCACTGCCCCCTGGTGGGAGTAGGAGGCCCAGCCTTGACCCTGAAGAGCTGCTGCTGGACTTCAACCACCAGGCCCTGTGGGCCACAGTCCTGCATACAACCACTACGCCACCAGGGCTCAGCCTGGACTTACCTTCTTAAGAGTTAATGGTACTCTTCTTGAACTTGCTATCTGTACTCATGCTTCACTCATTCATCCATCTATTCATTCATATTCTTACTCTTTTCAATGCTGTAACTAATAGTGGCTAAAGGTTCACAATTTACCTTCGACTGTGAATGTAATATTGGTGGTTCAAATCCACCCAGGCCTACTGCAGAAGGTCTGACAATCTGCTAGAGTATTTGTGTTTTCTTGGGTATGGGGGAGCAGACCCAACCCACCTAAGGGGAGTGTATTGTTTATATCTCCAAAGGGAAAGAGGGACCAGACTTCAACCTGGTGTTCCAAGGTAGGAATGCAACATACTGGCATGAAGCAGGGAACTAATAGAGAGGTCTGAGGGGCTGGCCCCAATCCCAACTACGTGGACAGCCATCCCTTCCCCTGAAGAATTGACTTCAGAGGACAGCACTGAAGCTGCAGTTTAGGGAGAGGGTCATGTCTGATCAGAGCACACAGGAGCAAATGAAGGGGGAGGAAGAGAGAGTGGCACACACCCTGGCCGAACATGCCTTGAGAACGATATCCCTGCTCAGAGCAGCCAATGCACATAGAGAACCACATGGCTGTCCGCACTGTGAGACACGACATCCCTCACTGGCCCATTGTCCTAGAGGGGACAACACTGGAGACACAATGTGAAAATTGAGCCCAATCTGACCCCAGTGCATTGAGTCAAAAACACTAAAGGTGTGCCACAGAACGGCAAAAGGAGCAGAGCAAGGAAGTCCTGAGGGAGTACCAAAAATAGACTTTAGGGCCAGGTCATGGCACCCCATCAGACTCAACGGGAAACACCCCTAAAGATCAACAAATAGATCTTAAACTATTCGCAGACTTTTTTCTTGTCATTGGTTTGTTGTTTTTTTTTCTTTTGTTGGTTTGTTTTGCTCTGTCTTGTTTTTTTGTGTGTGTGCATATTATTATCTCTGCAGGTCTATCTAGATAAGATAGGGGGATAAATAATCTGGAAGAGAAAACAATGTTTTTTGGGGGATATTAGAAAGGGGAAAGTGGAGGAAAGAAAGTGGTGCTAAGAAACCCAGGAACAAGGGAACAGCAAGTGATTCACACATCAGTGACAAGGAGGGTGACGGAGGCCTGGTAGGGCTTGATCAAGGGCAATGTCACTGAGAGGAATTACTGAAACCCAAATGAAGGTTGAACATGATAGTGGGACAAGAGGAAAGTAAAAGGAAATAGAGAAAAGAACTAGGAGGCAAAGGGCATTTATAGAGGTCTAAATACGGGCATGTACATATGTAAAGATATTTATATAGGATGATGGGTAAATAGATCTATGCACATGCATTTATAGGTTTAGTATTAAGATCACAGATGGACATTGGGCCTCCACTCAAGTAAGCCCTCAATGCAAGAACATTTTGCTTTATTAAACTGCCATTTCATGATGCTCACCGTCCTAATTCGAATGCTAAAGACAAAGCAGGTGCACAAGCAAAAGTGGTGAAGAAAGCTGATGGTGCCCAGCCGTCAAAAGATATAGTGGGATCTTAAAGGCCTGACAATAAATAAGAAGACATCTAGCTGAGAAACAACAAGTCCACAAGGTAGACGCACACCAGCCTGTGTGATCATGAGGTGTTAATGGGATCAGGTATCGGGCATCAAAGAACAAAAAATCCTATCTTTGTGAATGAGGGGGAGTGGGGAATGGGGATTCAAAGCCCATCTGTAGGTAATGGGACATCCCCTTATAGAAGGGTCCTGGGGAGGAGACGAGCCACTCAGGGTGCAGTGTGGCAACGATGAAACATACAACTTTCCTCTAGTTCTTTTATGCTTCTGCCACCCCACTATCATGATCCCAATTCTACCTTACAAATCTGGCTGGGCCAGAGGATGTACACTGGTAAAGAAGAACAGGAAACACAGGGAATCCAGGACAGAAGAACTCCTCTAGACCAGTGGTGAGAGTGCTGATACTGGGAGCAAAGACTGAATGCTGGGGGATAAAGAGGGAAGTGATCACAAGAATCTACATATAATCTCCTCCCTGAGGGACGGACAGCAGAAAAGTGGATGAAGGGAGACATCGGACAGTGTAAGACATGACAAAATAATAATTTATGAATTATCAAGGGTTCGTGAGAGAGGGGTGTGGGAGGGTGGGAAATGAGGAGTTGATACCAAGGGCTCAAGTAGAAAACAAATGCTTTGGGAACGATGATGGCAACAAATGTACAAATGGGCTTGACACAATGGATGGATGGATGGATGGATGGATGGATGGATGGATGGATGGATGGATAGATGATAAGAGTTGTATGAGTCCCCAATAAAATAATTAAATCTTTTCTCATTTCTATTGAATTGATTCTGCTGTAAAGGAACCCAGCAGAACAGAGTCGAAGTACGTCTGTGAGTTTCCAAGACTATAGCTCTGCACAAGATTCTAAAGTGCCATCTTTCCCGCTAGAAGCAACAAGAGCTTTCAAACTGCCAAACATTACCTTTCCATTACCAGTCCAATACATGATCACTGCACCCCCAACAAGCTCATTGCCAGTCAGCTGATTCTGACTCAGAGGATAGAAGAGAACTGACCCTGTGGGCTTCCAGGGCTGAGAAGCTAACCGGAGCACACAGCTTCATCTTTCTGCAGTAGCAAGAGTTTCAAACTGTTGTCCACGTGATGAGCTGCCCAACGAGTGAACTGCTATGTCACGAGCCGGAAAAGAAAACAATAAAAAAACCCTACTATGAAGCGATTCTACTCTGTAACACAGGGGGTGACTGTGAGTCAGAACAGATTGGATGACAACAGTTCGTTATTGGTTGGCATAGGTTTGACATTGTTACGGATGCTGGAGATAGAGAGATAAGTGGTATGCGGTGGAGGCAGGGCCAGGGTGGACACACATCACAAGAACACTTGAGACTCTAGAATCGAGAGTCAGACTGTCTGTTTGGGTTCACAATCTGACGGACACTTACTGTATGGCCTGGGGCAAGTTACTTCTCTGAGTCAGTTACTTCTGATTATGATGATTTCCATATCATTACAATGATGATAATAACAGTACTCACCTCACTAGGCTTGAGAAAACTAAGTAGGCTCATCATATTATCTTTGAACAGTACCTGGAATATAACATATGCTTAATCCCCCTTCCTCATACACCCTGATCTCAAATGGACTGCCATTGAGCAGATTCTGGCTCATGGAGACCCTACGAAGAGAGAGATCTACCCACAGGAATTCTGAGACTATGAATCTTCAAGACAGCACGAGAGGCTCGTCTTTCCCCTTCAGAGTGACTGGTGGTTTGAAGTCCCAACATTTTTATTAGTAACTCAGTGTTTAATCCCTTGTGCTAACAAGGCTCCTTAAGTACTCAATCGCTTCTGAAAAAATTAGTCTCAGAAACCCACAGGGTTGACTCGATGACAGTAAGTGAGTGAGTTTCTGAGACCCTTCTTGGTGGGTCCACCCTGCCAACCTTTAGGCCAGAAATTGAGCATTTAACAATTCCAGTCACTCTGGGACTCATGAACAGTAAGGGCCCCAAAGGACAAGGGAGAAGGGTTAAGGAATAGAACTAGGGTATGCACGTTAAAGAGGGTGGTCGGGAAGGTTGCTGTAAGGAGGTGATATTTAAGCAAAGCATTGAATGCATCCCTGTCTTTGTGGGACCAAGCCATGCTTCAGGCAGTAGGAACAGCAAGTGCAGAGGCCCGGGAGCATGGCTTTCTTCTATGAACTCTTCACAACCCCTCTTAAACTTTGAAAAGCACAGGTGCAAACTGGGGTGGGCGTGGGGGTGGAGGGTTAGGAAGCATCTGTTCCCAGCCCAGCTTTACTTCCCTAGGTTTCAATCCGTACCATCCACCATGCTACCTTCACCCGCTCCCCCAGCCTATGAGGTGCAGTCTAGGTTCAGGCGGGCAGAGTGGTAGGGAGACAAGAGTCTTAGTCCTTTAGCTTCTGCTAGATTGTATTTTCCCATCTGGGAAGTGAAGGGGTTGTATCAGCGTGAGGACACCTTAGTTCTGTGATCTTCAAGGTGGTTCTTGGAGCAAGTGCCAAAAAAAAAAAATCTCAAGCCCAATTAGGGGATTTCAGGCAAGGCCTGACTCCTGTAGTTCTTTTTCCACCAGTTCCTGGGACCAGGATGAAACAGTGGGGAGGAGCCTCCCAGCCATCCACCCTGTCACCAACTGCATCACCTTGCTGCCATGGCAGAAAGAATGTTTGTAACATAAAATGTGAATAAATGGGTCTGGAGACCAACTGGATGCAGAGATTAACAGAGTCCCAGAGTTCCAGGGACAATAGGCTGCTTTCTCCGGTCTGGGGTAGGTCTGAACTTTCACGTGCCTGTGCAGTGAGGCTTCCACGGAGCAGAAAAAGAGGGTGTTTCGGCCATGTCCCAAGCTGGAGAGCAAGGCGCTGGGGACCCAGGATCCCAGGCCTACCACTTACTAAGTGTGAGCTCCTCTTGGCACTTCAGTGGTCTCATCTGAGAAATAAGAGCCATGATCATCCCTGAGCCTCCTGTACAATGAATAATAAGAATGAGTGCCATACGTATGCACATGTGGTGCCAGTGTGCTCACCTCATGGAAACAGCACAGGCCTTCTGGGTTGTCTGCAGCCTGTTGCATATGAAGACTCTGTCGAGTCAACCCTGACGTCTGCTAGCTATGGGTCCAAGTTATGTCATGCCTTTGAGTCTGAGCTTTAGTATCTGAAACCTGGACTCTGTAGCAGACACCTGGTGATGTAGGGGTTGTGTGCAGAGTGAACACTGACTCTCTGGTAGTGGGTTTTGAGGGTTTTTTGTTTGTCACTTGTGGGGAGCAGAATTAGGAGGGGGAACTCTTGGAGCCAGTGGAGAACGAGAGTCTCGGAGTTGTCTTTACCCTGACACCAGGGGCATGTGGCACCAGTACCCCTCAACAGTTTTTTGACGGATGCCTGTGGGCCATTAATTCCTGGGGACTTAAACCCCCCAAAGG
>PVJH01026827.1:0-29511 GCA_004026705.1 Nesogale talazaci
TTTCTGGACGCAGTTGCTGCAGTGGTGCAGCGAGAGCCGACCAGCCTCTGCAGGTCACGTAGCACGCCCTCTCCCCTCCTCTGGGGTCCCTGTCCAGGTCCTTGGCTTCGCTTCCACAGTCCTTCCCGACCGGGATCAGGGAGAGGGCTGGGAGGGCTGCTGCGTCAGGTGAGAGCATTGGCTGTGGTACCTGCTAGCCCCTGAGGGCTGGTGGGGCAAGGCTTCAGGAGTAAAAAAGCGAGACCCCCCCCCCCCCCCCCGGTACACCCTCCTCTCCCAGCCAGGCTCCTTCTCAGCCACGTGGGAATGTGGGTAGGAAGGTTCCTCAGGACCAGTTCTTGGCGTGGGTGGCATGCTCCTCTGGACGCAGGCAGTCGGTCAGAGGGCCCTCTGCAGCCTCATCCTGGTGTGGGCCGGACGTCCAGCCTCCCCCGGTCCCTGAGGTTTGGTGGGGCCCCAGCTGACGAGGTGGCCTTGGGGCTCACACCGGCACATCCAGACCCAGGTACTCTGGGTTCTCTGCTGTGGGGGTCCCTTGGAAGGTGCTGGGTGGGGAGCCACGCTCCGAGGGGTCCTGGTCCCAGTAATAGAGATTGTCAAAGGCGGGGCTGAAGGCAGGGGGAGAGTGGGGCGGAGGGGCAGCCCCCGTCCGGGGTGCCAAGTACTCAGGGTTCTCCACGGCACCCCCAAAGGCAAAGACATCTTTGACAACCCCGTTCTTCCCAGGGGAGAGCGTCTTGGGGGAGAGCGTCTTGGGCCTGTCCTGAGTGGCACCAGCAGGGTGGGAAGGAGAGTGAGGGACCTCTAGGGGAGAGGGGGGCTGTGGCCGCGCCCCTGGCTGGTTCACGTATTCTGAAACGGCAAGAGAAGGTGCCCCCTCAGGGAAACGGACCCTGTCCCTGTGCCCACCGACCCAACGCTTGTCCTCCCCACCCCACCCCAGCCTCAGCTTGGGCCTGGGCTCCGCCCATCCGTCCATCTGTCCGTCCTTACCAGGCTGGGGACTGCAAGTCAGTGGGGCGACGTAGCCGTCCATCTCGGGCGTGTGTGTTCCTGTGGGGTCCTCGCTGTAGCGCGGCAGAGGGCCAGGGTCATGCAGGGGGAGACTCTGCAGCCCCTTGATGGCCCCCACGACCAGGTCGCCATCAAACACATCGGAGCCTGTCCCTTCCGAGGGGGCCAAGGGCGACCGGGGGGGTGCCTCGTCGCAGGGCTCCAGCCCCAGGGCCAGCTCTCCAGCGCCGCTCTGAGGAGGACGAGAGAGACCGTGAAGGGGGACGTGTGTGGGTCTGGGACGGCAGCACCCTAAGAGATGCCGGGGGTCCTGGGCCCTTTGGGGTACAGACAAGGTGAGGTCCCGTGAAGAGAAGAGGGGCACGGGGTGGCCATCGGGGCTGAGAAGACAGATAGGAACCCTCTAAGGGGGCGTGGGGCCCTATGCAAGGTGAGGGGATGGGAAGGGCATTAAAGAAAGGTCCCCCGAGTCACAGGGAAGGGGACCCTGCAGCCTCCCCCATGTGGCTGAGCACTGACCCTGGTCGATGAGCTGCGGTGCCTGCAGGAGGCCGGGCCCCCCGTGCCGGGAGCGGGGTCCGGACAGAAGAAGCCCTGCTGGGGCACCAGATACTCCTCGGCATCCACCAGGTCCCCCATGTCGTCGTCCTCCAACAGCGAGCGGTAGAATGAGCTGTCCAGGGGGCTGGCTGGGCACAGGTCCTCATTCTGGGGAGGCAGAGGGTGGCAGCATCGGCCCCGCCCAGGCACAGCGCCCCAGGAGGTTCAGGACTGTGAGCGGGAACAGGGCTTGGGGAAGCCCAGGAGCCAACCTCCTGTTCCCACCCTCGAGGGGAGACGAGCAGGGGGTGAAGAGGGCCAGTACCTGGATGACCACAAAGCGCTGGGGATCCCTGGCCATGCGGGAGAATTGGGACACCAACTCCCGGAACCTTGGGCGGCACTCGGAGTCAATCATCCAACCTGCGGGGCCAGCAGCGACAGGCACCCAGCTTCAGTCCAGGGCCAGCGGGACCTTGGCCCTCCCCCTCAGGCTAAGTCAGGTCTGGGCAGCCCTGCCAGGCCAGCTATGGAAGAGGCCCCGAGGTAGGCGGCCTGGGGCCAGATCCATGGGCAGGTCCACGGTTTCCTTCTATTTGGCAGAGAAGTCCCTCTCTAGCTGGACCTCTGGGGCCTCCTTAGGATGCGGACTGTGAAAGGGAGGCCTGCGCCCCAGGTTGCTGTCTCCGGGAGTGCCGCTCAGGGGGCTTCCAGGGCCCGCCTCTTCAGAAGCGCAGCCCCAGGGTCTCCTCCGAGGCGTTTTGGGGGCTTACAGCGTGACCCATGTGGATCGACCCGGGACACGACTCCTGGGTCTGTGGGCCCCCAGCCAGCCGGGACCCCCCTGCCCTGCCCTGAGCCACGCACATTTGACCATGATCATGTAGACGTCGATGGTGCAGATGGGGGGCTGGGGCAGCCGCTCCCCCTTCTCCAGCAGGTCGGGGATCTCCCGGGCGGGGATCCCGTCGTAAGGTTTGGCCCCAAATGTCATCAGCTCCCACACGGTCACCCCTGGAGGCGGAGGCAGAGGCGGGGTGGGGAGAGAGAAATAACAAATTGGGGGTCGTGCATGAACTCGGTCGAGGCTCTGCCCAGAAACGGGAGCCCCCCAACCTCCCCCTGCCCAATTCCTGGGATGTGCAGCTTGGCCAGCACAGGAGCCCTGAGCGTTTTATTTAGTGGGCCGACGTTCGAATCCACCGCCACAGCCCAGAAGAAAGAGCAGGCTTTCCGCTCCCATCAATAGCCCCCCCTTCCTGTCTCCGAAACTCACGGCGGACAGTTCCACCCCGTTTAGGTCTGCAGCCCTCCCCTTCCTGGGCAGGGCACAAGGAGAGGCAGCGCCAACCCAAGCGGGCGGCCTCTGCCACCTTCCCTCTCCAGCCCAGGTCACTCCCGTGCTCCCCTCCCCTCCCCTCCCCTCTCTCCCGCGGGGCACCCACGCACACACCCACCATAGCTCCACACATCGCTCTGGTGGGTGAACCGCCGGCGGAGAATGGACTCTAAGGCCATCCACTTTATGGGCACCTGGGGGAGAGAGGAGGTGCCCTGAGCCAGGTGGCCGCGGCGGGTCCCCTCAGTGGCCCCGCCTGCCTCCCCCTGCTCCCGCCCGGACCTTGCCCCCGTCCGCATGGTACTCGGTCTCGTCAATGTCCAGCAGGCGTGCCAGCCCGAAGTCCGTGATCTTCACGTGGTTGGGGCTCTTCACCAGCACGTTCCGGGCTGCCAGGTCGCGGTGCACAAGCCGCACCTCCTCCAGGTAGCTCATCCCCTGTGGTCACAGGCGGCGCTGTGGGCCGGGCCCACTCTCCCGCGGCAGCCCACCCCATGGCTGCCCGGCCTCGCAGGACTTACCTTGGCAATCTGCACACACCAGTTGAGCAGATCTTGGGAGCCCAGGCGTCCGCGGTGCTCACGCACGTGGTCCAGGAGGCAGCCGTAGGGCATGAGCTGGGTCACCAGCTGCACCGTGGAGGTCAGGCAGATGCCCAGGAGGCGGGACACGTAGGGGGAGCCCACACCAGCCATCACGTAGGCTTCCTGAGGCGGGGGTGGGGGGATACATACAGAGACAGGCTGGACGGCCGCCAAGCCCAGCCAACTCCCTGCCCCAGGCCCCTTCACGGCCCCTCCCCTCCACAGAGCCAGGGATTCCAGAAGACAGGTGAAAAGCCGGGTGTGGGCAGTCACGGTGTGCCAGCCCGGGAGCCTTACGTCCAGGATGTCCTTGTTGGCTTTGGGGGAGGTGTTCTCCCTCAACACTTTGATGGCCACTGGGATTTTCACGTTCTCCCCGTCGGGGATCCATATGCCCTGCACAGAGGAAGGCGGGTGTAAGGAAGCCAGTAGCCACAGGGAATCTGTGGTCCCTGTGTCCTTTCCTGTGGTCCCTGTGTCCTTCCCTGTGTCCCTCCCTGTGTTCCTCCCTGTGGCCCCTGTGGCCTTCCCTGTGGTCCCTGTGTCCCTTCCTGTGGTCCCTGTGACCTATCCTGTGGTCCCTGTGTCCTTCCCTGTGTCCCTCCCTGTGGCCCCTGTGGCCTTCCCTGTGGTCCCTGTGTCCTTCCTTGTGTCCATACCTGTGGCCCCTGTGTCCTTCCCTGTGTCCCCTCACTGTGGTCCCTGTGTCCCCTACCTGTGGTCCCTCCCTGTGGCCCCTGTGGTCCTCCCTGTGGTCCCTGTGTCCTTCCTTGTGTCCATACCTGTGGTCCCTGTGTCCTTCCCTGTGTCCCTCCCTGTGGTCCCTGTGTCCTTCCCTGTGTCTCTCCCTGTGGACCCTGTGTCCCTCCTACCCATAACCTCCACTCTCTATCTGTCCGCTCACCAACAATACCCTCCCCAGATTTGGGGAGTGGCACCCCTAATCCATCACCTACTGCCTTGTCCCCACCCCTGAGGCCCACCCCACTCCCTGCTCGCCCGTCACACCCCAGGTCTTGGCCCCGCCCCTGACCTTGTAGACAGTGCCGAAGGCTCCCGATCCGAGCACCTTCACCTTCCTCAGCTCCGTCTCCTTCAGGATCCGCATCTGAGCCTGGTTGGGCACCGCCCCGCTGGGCGTCAGCGGCTCCACCAGCTGGGGAAGCGGGGAGCGGTCAGTGCCCGGCCGCACCGCAGCCCCCGAGGGCGGGCGGCTGGGAGGCCCGCGGCCGTCGCCTCACCTCGGTCTCCTGCAACAGCCTCCGCATGGTGTACTTCCGCATCTTCTGCCGCCGCCGCTTGACCACGACCACCAGGAAGAGCCCCACGACCAGCAGCAGCAGCACGCCCACCACGGTGGTGATGATGGACGTCACGTGGCTAGGGGCGGGCGCAGGGGTCAGGGCATGAAGGCCACCGGCATTCGGAAAGGGGACGCACCAGGGGCACCTACAAACCCGGGCGGCCCTCCCTCATGGCTCCAAAACCAACCTTGGCCCCCCCACTGCCTCCAGAAGAACGCCCCAAGTCTTGCCCTGCATCCCAATCCCTCCACCCGCATCACCAAAGCCTCTCTGCCCTGAGCCGGGGCCCAGCCTTGCACCCTGGGCATCGCCCGAGCGCCCGTGGCTGCCACTCTGCAGCCCCACCCCGGCATCCTGACTGTGGCCGGGGTTGGGCCCAGGAATGTGCCCGGCACTCCGCGATTCGAATGTTCTAGCCAAGATGTTCACCCTGAGGCCACGGCTTCCCGCACTTCCCGGCCTTCGCACTCGCTCCTGCTCGGAACACCGTTCCTGTGTGCCCAGACGCGGCTCCTCTTAGGGGCTGCGGGCCTGGCGGGAGCCTGTGCCGCTCCACCCACCACCGATTGCCCAGGTCACACTCCAACCTGCTCTGCTCCCAGACCTGTGGGCAGGGCCCTCACCTGACCCCGTGCTCACTCGACCCTCTCCACACTCTTGACTTCCCCCCAACTAGGCTCACTCAGAGGTCTAGCAGGACCCCACCCCCTTAAAGCCGTCCCTCCACCAGCCACTGGCCTGGTAAATACCGTATTTTTTGGAACACAAGATGCACTCACCCCCCCCAAATGGGGAGAAAGCAAGGGTACATCTTATGGTCCGAAGGTATAGTATCCCAGAACATTGTAGTATACTAGTACTATTTGATTCAGAATATTTTTTTCTTGTTTTCCTGCTCTAAAAGCTGAGTGTGTCTTATGGTCTGAAAATATGGTACTCTGCCCCTCTTCCCAGGCCGGGCTCAGATGGTGCCACCCTCCTGGTAGCAGTGCCCACTCCCTGCCCATTGCTACGGCTGCATCCTCTTCTAATTCTTCCTAAGGAGTCCGACTACCGTGTCTCCCCAGAGACTGGATCCCGCCTCTTCAAGAGTGAGGGGTACCGGACGTCTCCCCCACACCCTCCCAACGTCCTGCGCCGCTGATATAAAATGGTAGCTAGCAACAGGTGGGTTGGGAAGGATGGGAAGATCCGGCCCCCCACCCCACCCCACCCCCGACGGCAGTGACCACCTAGGAGCCGGTGGGAAGCGTGAGGGCAAGTTGGCACATCGTGGGGACCAGACCCACCTGGTTCTCTGCTCAGCGGGGCAGCCCCTCTCGTCCAGGTCCACGCAGCTGCGGGAGAGAGCAGAGTCAGTAACTCTTACAGCCCACCCGCCAGGGCTCACCCAGCTTCACGCCACAGAGGTAGGGAGCGCTGGGCCATTATCCCCAGGAACCAAAGGCAGGATCTTGGCTCAGGATCACCAGCCAGGCCAGGCAATGCGCGGCAAGCGCCTCTCTAGCGGGGAACCTGCATCGCCTGCTCCCCAGTACCCCTGGGTGGCGGGCAGCAGGAGTGAGGCACCACCTTGGAGAGAGCGTCACTTTGGAAAACTCCGCTCTTAAGAGTCCCAGGACAGGTGAGCACCGTGTCTCCAGCAGTTTGGCAAAACAAAACAAAACAACACGCATCAACCTCACGGCCATTGAGTGGGTTGAGACTGATGGGGGCCCTGTAGGACTCTGCATGGGAGCAGAAAGCCTCTGCTTTCTCCCGAGGAGTGGCGGCGGCTTCGAACAGCCGACCTTGCAGCTAGCAGCCCAACTCATAGCCACGACGCCACCAGGGCTCCTGCAGTTTGGTGGCCCCCGTGGAATTCAGCCATGATCATCGTGCCCTGAGCTCATCTAAGTCTTAAATCGAACTAACCCCTGACGCCATCTTAAAGCCGAGTAACAGGTAGCTTCACTCTTGAAAGATGCACGTCTTCCAGCCCCTGTGATCCAAAGACGGCAGAGAACACAATCCCGATAGGAGGGAGGGAAAGGTGCCTGAGCTCAAATGGCGAACACCCCATTTTCAGAAGGCTGTGGAAGACAGCGGGGCCCAAATCCATCCGCAGACCTCTGGCTGACCCTCTCTGATCACAGTCCAGGGATGGCAATACCCCTCCTCCCAGACAGGGGTTACTGTAAACTTGACCGTGGGGGAATGAAATTACAACATACTAGGAGCCTGGGCAGCTCATCTCCCTCGGTACCTATTCTGAATTTGCGCTGGGTTTAAATATTTCTCATCAGAGGTTTTCACTCTAGTTTCTTTGAATATTGCTGGTGGTCTTTACTTTTTTCCCTTGTTTTCCCTGGTCTCCGGCATATCTCTCAGGATAAGAAACACAGAGGGGGCAGCTGTACAGAGGCAGTAATCGGTGTAAAGGCTTGTTGAGGGAGGGGGGCCCGAGGGGAGGAGATGCCGTGGGACTGATTGTGGTGGAAGAGGATGTGTGACCCTCGTGATAAAACTACTGAGAAAAAGACAGCTGCCTGCCTTGAGCCCGTGCTCCTTTCAGACGTGGGCTATGGGCTCAAGGTGACAGCAACAAGTCGGAAGATCAGTGACGATGAGAAAGGAAGGGTGAGAATGACACCCAAGAAGGTAATCCGGGTCGGTGAGCGGATGGGGAAGACACGGGTGTATGTGTTACGGCAACAATGAAAGAAAGAGGGAGAGGCAGAGAGAAGGAAGGAAGGAGCGAGAGAGAAAGAGTGAGGAAGAGAGACAGACAGACAAGCCCACAGCCCTGCAACAGCTTCAGCTCTGAGACATGTTCCTTAGCATTACCTGCCCACTAGGGGGCGTGGACAAGGATGCTCGTAGGCACCAGTGCTACTGAAAGAGGCTGTGTGAGGAAGACGAGGGGTGGGGGGTGAGGGGTGCACTGATTCACTCAGAAAGAGAGACACAGTTAGAGAAATTCCATGACATCCATTCTAGGTGTTGAGTAACTTTTTTTTTTTTAAAGGATGTAAATCCCGGGCTGAGCCCCGGTGGCGTCGTGGTTGTGCGCGGGACTGCGGCCCACTGGGACGGAGGTTCCATTCCAGCAGTGGGGCTGGGCCTCCTACTCCCTCCACCGGAGAGCAGTGATGCCCCCCCCCCAAAAAAAAAAAAAAAAAGGATGTAAATCCCACCACCGGAGAGCACTGATGCTAAAAATAAATAAATTAATTAATTAAAAAATAAAAAGGATGTAAATCTCTTTGGTCACAAGAGAAAACCTCCAAGACATACTAAGTAGGGGAAAAAGCAAAGCACACTAAAATACTTGAGGTGCTGGGGTACGATCCCAGTCACAGTCACACACACGCACACACACTCACACCCGCCTCTGTAGTGATTCTCTCAGGCTGGAGGAAAAAGGAACGCTGAAACTAAAAGCTCCTCGGAAATGATCGGTCCAGTGGACTAAGGGTCATATAAACCTGAGTCTCCATGACCCGAAGACCTGGAGAATGAGGTGGTGGCCCGCTCCCACTGCCAACTGCTTCCTCATGCGAGGAAGGTCCGGGGCAGAGTGGGAGAGCTGTGGGAGAAAACGCAGCCTCTCGAGAAAGCCCGGGCTCGCTGGGTGCTCTGAGACTGGAGGGACCCTTCAGATGGGTGCTTGGTGTAGCCTGAGCTCCTGTCAGTGACACGGCCGAGCAAGAGACAGGTCTAGAAGGGGGAAAGTAACACTATCGGTAAGTGCACACCGCAGAATGCACTATTACTTGGGGTCAAGGAGACAATATTTTCCCCAAGGACCAAGTTCAGAAATGGGGACGGGGTGGGGAGGGGTGTGTGCTAGAGGCAGGATGCCAGGGGAGAGGGAAGATGGGTGATGTTACACAGGATGGATTGCAACGAGGAGATGGAAAAAAGAAATGTACAAATTGTTGAGTGCACAACTGAGGAGCTGCTCTGTAAACCTTCCCCTGAGCCACATACACACACACATATACACATACACACACACACCCTGATTGTAGATAAGGGTGAACTTTTTAGAAGTTGTCGATTTGGAGGACCATTTTGACCTCCAGGCA
Organism: Nesogale talazaci; assembly: GCA_004026705.1. NCBI lineage: Eukaryota > Metazoa > Chordata > Mammalia > Afrosoricida > Tenrecidae > Nesogale > Nesogale talazaci. The sequence goes on from PVJH01026827.1 coordinate 8,852, forward strand.
CAACAACTTTGTGTGCGTGTAAGACATGTAAGTGTGTAAGAAAAAGTGGTTCTCCCTAGGAAAGGGGAGGTGGGAGAGGAGCATCCGAGAGCACCCTGGCTTGGTGAGGTTTGCATTTTTATATTGCTAGACGTGTTTATCGCAAGGATGTCCTCATGTTGTTTGTGCGTCGTTAAAACAACCCAATGAGACAAATAAATAAAGAGGGGAGGAGAACTTCCAGCTGGAGCCCAGCAAACACGGCCAGATTCTGTTCAGTGGGAAAAAACGCAACCTGCCAACAATTCACACAGTCTCTGATCCCATTTTGATAAAAATGATCATAATAACTATAGGGGCTGAGCCCCGGTGGCGTAAGTGGTTGAGTGAGGGACTGCAGCCCGCGGGTTTGGCGGTTCAAATCTAGTGGCGGCTCTCAGGAGCAGCGCTGGGGAGCTCCCACGACCACCAGAGGCAGTGATGCCCCCCCAAAAAAACAAAACTATAGGCAATATTACATGTTAGATTGTGCACGCATAAGAATTGAAAGAAAGAAAAAAAAAAGAATTGAAAGAAAAGTCTTCCAAAACAGGAAGAACGGCCAGAACTACTAGCAACAATGATTCTGATGGATGGTTTTGTAACATGTCCATTTAAAATGTTTCCACGGGCTGAGCCCCAGTGGCGTCGTGGTTGTGCGCGGGACTGCAGCCCACTGGGACGGAGGTTCAATTCCAGCAGTGGGGCTGGGCCTCCTACTCCCACCACCGGAGAGCAGTGATGCCTAAATAAATAAATAAATAAAAAATGTTTCCACGTGTTCCTTTTGTGGTCCGGAGAAATAAAGGAGGGAGAAGTCGGGACCACAGGCTAAGGGAAACCCAGCTGTCCCCCCTTTAGAGGTTCCTGACACAAAGCCCCGCCTTCCCTTCTGCCTAAAAGTCCCTGAGACTCACGAGTGGGTGCAGTTGGTGGGGCAGGGTTGGCACATGCCCTCCTCGTCCGGGAACTTCCAGATGGGCATGAAGGAGAGGTCGGGCTTCACCCCGCTGGGGCAACGAGCCACACAGAAAGGATCGTCCTTATAGTGGGAGCAGGCTACACACTGGTCAGCCTCCTGGGGGGGAGGGAGGGGGAGGATGGGGTCAGGGGACACTAGCACCTCCTGGGTAGCAGGAGCTCCTAAGACAGTGGTTCTCAACCTGTGGGTCGCGACCCCTTGGGGGCGGGGGTCAAAGGACCCTTTCACAGGGGTTGCCTGATTGATAACAGTAGCAAAGGGGCAGGTACAAAGTAGCAACAAAAATAATTTTATGGGGCTGAGCCCCGGTGGCGTCTACGCGGACTGGGGCCCACTGGGACGGAGGTTCAGTTCCAGCAGTGGGGCTGGGCCTCCTACTCCCACCACCAGAGAGCGGTGATGCCCCCCCCAAAAAATGATATTATGGTGGGGGGAGGGGGTTCCCCACCCCATGAGGAACTGTATGGAAGGGTCCTGGCATGAGGGGGGCGGAGATGCCCTAAGAGCTTCTCAGGGCACTCAGCACGTCCCACCTGCTCCCACATCAGACCCTGTCCACCCCTCCTGCCAACCACCCATCTCTACCACCCCTCCTCAGCCGACACAGGAGGAGGGGGACTCAGAGGTCCAGAAAGAGGAGCCCAGCCCCAGGTGCAGTGAGGTGAGAGACTGGCCCACGGTTTAGTCTGGTCAGCCCCCAACTGGCCCAGCATTTCCCACGCCCAAGGGAGAATATGCATCGCCCTGGTCATTTTACAGATGAGCAGACAGTGCGTGCGGGACCGAGATGGAGACCCAGGTGGTCTGTGGCCAGAACCCACCGGCCCCACCATCCACCACCTTAGCATCACCACGGCCAAGAGCCCGGCCTCCCAGAACCAGCCACCGGCCACCGGACTGCAGGACCTCCCTCTCCTCCACACTCCCACCCACCGGCCCGGCCCCCAGCGCCTCACCAATCCGAAGCAGGTTTCGGAGCCATTCTGGGGCAGGCACTCGGGGTGGCACGGCAGACAGTGTCTGTCTTTCACATACTCCCGGGGGAACCTGGGAGAGGGGTCTGGGTGAGGGGTCTGGGAGGTGCCCCGTCCTCCGTCCTCCCCCCTCGGCCCCCCTTCACCGCCCCGCATACCCCTGAAGAGTGCTGCACTCCTCCACGCACTCGTGGCCCCGCAGGTACTGGCTGCAGTTGACACACTGGGTGGGCCCGGGACCCCAGCAGTGCCCGTGGGCGCACAGGGGGTGGCAGGCCAGGCCCTCGCCCGCTGTCGTGAGGAGGGAGGGGCCAGAGGAGGGTGCTTAAGGGAGACGCCCAGACCTAGGGAGGGGGCGTGGTCTGGGCTGGAGGGGCGGGGCCGGGCGCCAGGTGAGGCAGGGCCGAGAGAGGTCGGTAGGCAAGGGGAGGGCCGGAGGCCAAGGCAGTGTGGCAGTGCCCTGCTAGAAGCCATGCCAAGAAGCCAAGCCAGCCCGAGCGAGCAGACTCGAGAACGTGGCGCCAGGGCTGGGCAGGGCAGGGCGCAGCAGTTCCAGAAAGCTGCTGTCAGGGCAGGTGCGCGAGGGCCACGCGGCCCTGGGCTCCGTCTTACCGCACTCGGCCTCGGGCCGGTTGGCGGTGTGCAGCAGGGCCTGGTGAGGGTTCCGGAAGAGCTGGTCCCAGGGCACCGTGTGCACGAAGCAGAGCCGGGGGTTGCGGTGAATGAGGGCCAGCCCGCTGCTCAGCTCCCGCAGCGAGCGCAGCCCCAGCCAGCCGATGTCCAGCCCTTGCAGGGTCAGCGAGTAGGCGCCGCTGTGGGAGGGGGAGGGGTGCTCCGCTGCAGGGGGACCAACTCTTCGCTGCTTCCCCCTTCCCGGTCCTTCCCCCGCCCTCAATTCCGGGAAAGAACCAGGAGGCATCCTCCCAATCGCGCCTGGGAAGCCCCTCCCCTAGGCACTTGCTCCCCAGGGCTCACTCGTGCAGAGCTCGTCCGCGGATGACTCGAAGGTTCTGGAAGACACTGAGGTCCGACAGGCTGTCGGGCCACGCTGAGATGTACAGATAACCTGCAGGCACAGCGCTGTTGAGGATGACAGGGACCCACGGGAGAGGGACCCGCCCCGCCCCAAGGGGACCGCCTGTCTTCCTAGCCCACCTGTGAGTTCTTCCAGTGTCTCGAACACTCTGAGCTGCTCAGGCTGTAGTGGGGGCGTGTTGGAGGCCGGGTCCCTAAAGGAGGAGGAGGAGGAGGAGGAAGAGGGGTCAGGGGAGCCGGGAAGGGTGCGGACAGGACTCCCAGAGCCAGCCCTGTTACCTCCCACCTTGACAGCCTTCCCTGAAACGCCTTGCCCAGCAAGCCAGGCTGTTCCCATCCTGAGCTCCAAACAGAGGCCCTCGCTTGGCCGCATGGAACAAGCAACATTCGTATCCTCTGATGCAGAAATCCCTCTTGCAGGAACGTGGCCCAGGAGGAAAACGAGGCAGGCTTTCCACTCCATGGGGAGTTCCAATCTCGGAGACCCACAGCGGCCCTTCAACCCTGACCTGGTCCTCGGGCTGCTGCGAGCCCCAGGGACTGGAGGACCCTGTGTGAGGAAGGTGGCCTGGGGAGGTACTGGCCCCTGTTCCCAGAGGCAAGGCCAGGGTCAAAGGGTTGCTAAGAGTGGAAACTGACAATGGCCTGAATGTGCTCAAGCAACCACCATTATGGCTTCGCCCATCAGTTACACATCAGTTCAAGGACCCCAGCACTCATCGGAAGACAGACGGGGCTTTCTCGTCCCTTATACAGCTGCAATCTCAGACGCTCTACCCTGGTGGAGGGGGGGGCGGGGGGCAGTCCGCCCTGCAGTGTCATCAACTCGATGGCAGGGAGTTTTTGTTTCAACAACTCAGCCATCGCGAGGAACTAGACAGAGCCCCGAGCTCTCCAGGCCAGAATCTAACCCCCCGGCTTTCCCCGGGCCTGCCAAGCACAGAACCCATGCCTTCAAACTTTAGAACCTCTTGAAAAGGCGGCACTGCCGCCAGTGTGCAGATGAGGACCAGGAGGCTGAGCCAGTTCCAGACCCAAGCGGCTGGACACGGGAAGTCACAAGCGCTCGTCGAGGCAAGAGGCCCCCACACCTCCCATGAGGATCCTGTTCACAGAAACCCCGTCCCCACCAGCAACATCTGTGGCCACAGCCCGTGTGTCCCAGTCGGTACCTGCGCTCTTGAAGGGCACTGCTCTGAACAAGAGCCCCCTCTCAGAAGGCACACGGGGGACGCATGGGGCAGCAGGGGAGTGCTCCCTTTTGTTCTTGGAGCGGAATTGCCACGCATGAGAACACAGACATTTATTTCCTTTCTCGCGTGAGGCGTCTGGGCGAATGCATTCACGCCATAAGGACTGTCCCAATCTGCATTGAGAACATCCCCCCCTTCCCTCACTGCAGCGATGTCCCAACGCCTCCCTGCAGTCCTCCTCCCCCGGGGCAGTCACCGTTCTGATGTCTATCACCCTCCAGCAGTTCTGCCTGTTCCAGCGCCTCTCCTAAGAGGAGTCACGCAGTCCGCACACTCTCGCCTCGGGCTTGCTCTCACACTTGCTCTACGTGTTCTAGAGGCTTCTCCAGGCTGGGGGGGCATGGGGGGCATGTTGGCAGGTTCTCTGCCTTTGGTTGCTGAGTGGAATCACACGAGATGGATATACCAGCGCTGGTTTGATCATTTCCTTATGGCGGGACCCTGGGTGTGAGCTGTTCTGAAGGAGACTGCTCGGAACGCAGGAGCCATCTCACTCTCCCTGGCTGGTTTCATCTCCTGACGAACACCTGTTGTCACTTACCCAAACCAGCTTACCCAACTTCCTGCTCCCTCTGGTCCCACCCTTGACTCCTCGGCCGGCCGCCAGGTCCAGTTCACGCCCCGGCTGAACCCCTGGTGGCCTTACCCCTCGAAGCTCTCGGGTAGAAAAGCCAGGCTCCCAAAGATCTTCTTGCAGCCAGCAAACTCCTGGATATTGGCACCAGTGACGGCTCTCACCTCCCGCAAGTGTTCTCTGCCCAGGCCATAGCACACTGTGGGGAGAGAGTGTCAGGGCAAAGGTGCCATCTCAGGCCCCTTTCTCCTGGGCTGCAGGAACCCAAACTCGTGTACCCTCTCTCCAGCCCTCTCCCAGAGCCCCCCTGGCCCTTCTCCACACTGTCAGGAGATGAGGGGAGCTTGGCAGAGGCAGTGGAGTAAAGGACTGTGCCCCAGGAGGCAACCAGGAGGGCTGGGACAGGGGGGGCTGGGTGCACCGTGAGACAAGGACGGAGTCCGGGGAGCAGCAAGGAGACAGATACCTTGGGCACAGGGCTTGCTGCATTTTTCACACTGCTGGCTGCCGTCCTCCGCCGTCACCTCTTGGTTGTTCAGGGGACAGTCCAGGGTGCAGGAGCTTGCATCCGTAGACAGGTAGTTGTCTGAGAAACGGGGACAGGTCTAAGCTCTGGCGCTCCGTGCCATGCCACCACACCCAGATAGAAGAACAGGGCCTGGCACTGGTCCCTCGTTCCTCACACCCAGCTGTGCTGAGTACCGCCAAAACCCCCCGTGTGAGCGAGAGATTAGACTAGAGCCCAGAGTTAGGGAACTGAGTCAAGATGCCAGCAGTAGTCAGTGGAGGAGCCAGGACTCGCACAGGGAAAACCTGGCTCTCTCAACGACCACGCGGAGGTGATCGCCGGAACCTGAGAAACACCCCCCCTCCCCCCAGCCCCCTTTGACATCGCTCAATGGGGGTGATGCAGATTCCCAGGTCCCAGCCGCTCCCAGTGCTCACAGGGGCAGCTGGTCACGCAGCTGGCACCAAAGATGTACCGGCCCTCCGGGTTGAGCACGGACTCGAAGGTGTCTGTGTTGTAGATGAACAGGGACGGGCACTGCAGCTGACAGATGCCACTGTGGTTGAAGTGCAGGCAGGCCTGAGAGGGCAAGCAGTGGGTGGTCATGCGGGCAGCTCCTCCCCATGACCTCCGGGCTGGGCCGTGGGCACAGGGCAGCGTGGCACTTACCAAGCAGTCTGAGTGCTTGGGGCCCGTGCAGCCGGCAGCACACTGCTCGTGGCAGCAGTCGGTGGGCAGGGGGCCCTTGCAGCGGGCACAGCCGCCGGCGCAGATGGTGCGGGTCACTGTCAGGCAGGATGAGGGCAGGGTGGGTCAGCCAGGGGCATTAAGTCCTATGAAGATTCCCTATCCCAGGGAAGAACCGCCCCCACCCCGGCACCCAGCTTCGGGGAGACTCACAGCTCTGACAGTCCTTGGGACTTTCCCCCCAGCAGCGGGAGACTTTACAAGCTGAGGAACAGGGTCTGCCTGGGGAGGGAAGCAGAGAGGATTGTGAGAGAGGGGCAGGGTGACTGGGGAGAGACCGACACATGCGTGGCTTGAACCCAGAGGCGAGGTGCACAGCAAGGGGCCACCACGACAGGGCCTGAGACCGGTGGACATGGACGCAGGGCAGGAGGGTGGGAAAGGGGCACTGGAGATCGGGTGGGCAGTCTAGGGGGTGGCTATAGGGGGGGGGGGCGGTGCGGCACTTACAGGCCCGGGAACGGTTGCTATCGATCATCTCCAGGAGCAGCTGGTTGTTCTTGTGGAAGATGTCCTTCCACAGAATCGTCTCCTGGAAGCAAAGCTGGGGATTCCGCAGGATCTGAACGCCTCCCTTCAGGATCTCTGTGGGATGGGTAGTGGGGCGGTGGGGGATGACTCTTACCACCCGTCTCCTGTCAGAACCTCTCCCTTCTCAAGAGCTGGGCAGGGATCCTCACTCTTTTGGGAGTTGACTGGGCATGGCCTCCAGCACCTTCTAGTCCTCCCTCTGCCACATGACACACACGTGTGCCAGTCTGCAGATGGGCCAGGGGAGGCCTGGGAAGGAGTGCCCGGCTTCATCGCTACCTAGCTGCCTGCCCTCTGCAAGTCCCCGTCTCTTCAGCTGTAACATGGGGCTGGACGGATGCAGTCTTTATGAGACGGAAAGGGGAGCCTGCGTGCACAGTGCCTGGGGCCCAGAGCGTTGGGACACTGTCGGCTGCCCTGGACAGCTGCACAGGTGGTCCACAGCGCACAGGCAACCCTGCCACATGGGGACAGGAGGCCAGGCCACTACTCGATTGTCAAGCTGCAAGGTCTTAGAAGGAAAAGGGACCTGTTTCTTTCTTTTTTTTTTTTGGCATCACTGCTCTCTGGTGGTGGGAGTAGGAGGCCCAGCCCCACTGCTGGAATTGAACCTCCATCCTGGTGGGCCGCAGTCCCGCGCACAACCACGACGCCACCGGGGCTCAGCCCAAGGGACCTTTTTCTAACTGGCCCACAGGCACCTTGCCCAAGCACTGCCCACATCCACCCCCAAAGGACACCATTTACAGTTCATCAAGCCATGACCCTGGGTGTTCTCGAGACCCCAAGGGGGGCGGGGGGCTCCAGGACTGAGGATGAGCACCTGTGAGGCTTCGCAGCTGCAGCTCCTGCAGCCCTGCCAGGGCAGCCCCCGGGGCAGCGCCCGTTGTGTCTCCGTTGTCCAACACGGCCAGGGCAAACTTGTCCAGGAAGAGCTGGGTGCCCCGCACGATTCTCAGCCTGGGCAGCGGGACCTGCTGCACGCGGTTGTGGGCGATGAGCACGTAGCCCTGCACCTCCCGGATGTCCTGGAAGGGGACAGACGCTGAGGCGGACCAAGAGCCCCCAGCCACACCGAGCAATCCTGCTCGCCGCCCATGAAAGGGAGGTCCAGCGAGCGCCGGCGCAGACGCTCCTCGTGGGATCGCGAACGGTCACCACGCAGAGCGTGCCCTGCCCTAGTGCATGGCACTGTGTCCAGCCGTGGCAGGAAAGGCCGAGGCCAGCCGTGCCCGCCGCCCCGCCCCCAGGCGCAGGGAACACAAGCTGGCGAACATGCCGGCTTCCTCTCGGCCCTTCTTTGTTCCCAACCCTCACATCTAGTTCCATGTACTCTTCCCAACGGCCCGCAGGACAAAGGCCAGCAGCCGGAGTGCTCCCCAGAGACAGCCCGGGACCGTGAAGCCTGGTGGAGCTAAGGGCGCGGCCGCACTCTTCCAGCTCAATCGGCCGCAGAACCGGACCTGGAACCAGAACGTGCCGCACCATCTCTTTCCTCCACTGCAAAGTGGCTGGAGGGGTTGGGCCACAGGGCAGGTGGCCACGTGGAGAAGAGAGCAAAATTCAGTCAGAGGCCACAAGGCTGGGGCCGTGGGGAGGGTAGAGGGGGGCACACAATGAATGCGGGAGTGGACGGGGGGAAGCACCGGGGGATTGTGATGGTCGTCTACAGACAACTCTTTTTAAAAGGGACTTAACTGTCAAAATAAACATAGATAGATAAAAGTGACTTCACTACGGGAGTGTAGGATATGTGGACTTTTTATCAGGAAAACTACTAAAAAAAGAAAGAAACTGGGAGGAGATCTTTTGACGAGGGGACAATGACGTTACATGAATAGTAGTGGAACCGTTTGGAACAAAATATCCACAGGGGCAAAAATAGGTATTAACAGTGACTGCAGAACGTGAAGCGTGTAATCAGTGGCGCGGAATGATGTAGCATTTTGCTGTGCATCTTTCTGCCACCATTTAAAAACAATAATAACGATGGCGCTCGTAACAAGTACAAGAAGTCCTTGTTATAAGAAGAGTACAAGAAGAAAATGTTCGCCCCCCCCAATACAATGATTTATTAAAAAAAAAAAAAAGGGGGGGGGGAGACGAGCTTATACCAAGGGCTCAAATAGAAAATATTTGGAAATGAAGATGGCAGCATGTGTACAAATATGCTTGATACAAATCATATATTGAATGTCATAAGAGCTGTAAGAGACTGAGCTCCGGTGGCGTAGTGGTTGTGCGTGGGACTGTGGCCCACTGGGTTGGCGGTTCAAATCCAGCAGCAGCTCTCCAGGAGCAAGGCTGGGCCTCCTACTCCCACCAGGGCAATGATGCCCACAAAAAATAAAAAGAGCTGTAAGAGCCCCCAAGAAAATCATTGAAGAAGAAAGAAAATATTCTAAAATTGATCGTGGCGGTGATTGTACAACTCTTCTTGATATGGCTGAACTATTGAATTGTATGATGTGTGGATGAAGTGCCAATGAAACTGTGCAAAAAATAGTAATCGGAAAAAAAACAATAGGAATCGGGGTTGTCCAGAGAGAGCCCACCCCAAGAGGTTCCTGACGAGCGACCTCATAGAAAGAACGCCGACTGATCTTACAGCAGGATGGATGGGAGTTAGACATCAGAAAGCATTTCCCAGTTGGGGAACCACAAGACAGGAATTAAAGGAAAAACAGCCACCCTCTTCCACCAGTCACCTCCAAGCGGAGGGTTGTCCCCAAGCCTCACCTGCAGGAAGGAGAGGCTGGCACTGGCAGGTAGGTAGGTGAGCTCCAGGTTGCCCTGCACCACCTGACAGCCCTGGTAGAGGTGGCGAAGCATGTCCAGGTGGGTCTCGGGGCTGGCGGGGCGCTGCAGCTTCATGTCTGTGCCAGTGCACACTGGCAGGAGGACGGAAGGGAGGAGACGGGTGAGAGGGCCACCTCCCGCACACTTGCTGGGGGCCCTCTCAGAGAGGCCCGGCGATTCCTCCTCCCAGGCCACCCGCGCCTGCCAGAAAACTCGAGCGTTCCAGGAAAAGAGAGTTGGGGAAGTGGCTCCTTCGAGCTGGCTCCATGGAGAGGCTAGCCCCATGGCATCTGCCCGCTCAGTTCAGGGTGTCAGCTGGCAAAGAAAGCCTCCTTTGTCTCAAAGGCCACAACTTAGGGCCAAGGGGTAAAAAATCCCCCAAGAGAAGAGATGAATCATGAATCCTGGGGACACCCCCGGCCCCTCTCCCAGGGCATTCTCCCACACCTCATTCAGCACCACCCACACGTCAACTTCCTGGCAAGAGACACCCCAGCCCCCCAGAGAGTGGGGAAGAGGGTCATGACTAGGGACCTGGGGGCAGCCAAGGGCCAGGTCACTGCCAGGATCTCTGGAATTCCCCCAGGCAGAGAACGAAACCTCAGACCCTGGCGAGAGGCATCCAGGCCCAGGCCCAGGCTCAGATCCTGCACCAGGGCGATGCCTACCGTGAAGGCCCCTACGCTGGCACCCTCACCTGGCCACCTCCTCAGGGCACGACTCCAGAACCAGCTGGCAGAACCGATGCCACCAGACTCCTGCCACAAGGGCGCTGCGTCAACCCCCTGTCCCTGCTCCAGCACCAACCATCAGCCAAGGGACATCAAGATTAAACTGTCATTCCCGGCCCCAGACTGGTGTCCCTGGAAGCCTGGAACCAGAAGTGTCCCCCTCCCCCCACCCCATCAGCTACTAGAGGAGTCAACTCTGGGCCAGGTGGGCGTTCTGGACAGCTGCTGGCACCATGCCAGCCAGCAGGGGGGAGATTAGAGTGTCCAGTTGAACTCGTTTTTCTGCTCTGGCAAAGGGATGAGTCACCTGGTGTGTCTTGCCCAGGAGGGTGTGGGGGAGGAGGGAGGGCACCCTGGTTTCCACAGGCCCACAGGTGTCGGAGCTGCCCGGAGTCTTTGCCGGTCCTCTCAGACACACTCCACGACGTGCCTCATGGGGCGGGCTGGTGGCGGCTTCACATCTGCCCCCGGGACTCTGCTCTCCCGGCCACTTGAAGCCCGAGGTCAAGTCCTAGAGCAGCGGTTCTCAAGCTGTGGCTCAGGACCCCTTTGGGGGTCAAACGGGCCTTTCATCACAGTAGTACAATGACAGTGATGAAGCAGCCACGAGCGTAGTGCTACGGTCAGGGGGTCCTCACCCCATGGGGACCGGGATGAAAAGGCTGTGGCACGAGAAAGGTCTAGAGGGTCTGAGCGAGACCTACCTCTAGGAGCCGGAAGGGGCAAGCGCCCACGGCCCGCCCTGGGCTGGTGACCAAGAGCGTGCGGTCTCTCTCCCCAGCCCCCTGGACAGAGAGGGGAGGCGCACAGAGGGAGGGCAGGAAGATCCCAGAATAGAACGCGTGTGGGATCTTGCACCTCCCACATTGAGAGGAGCGAGACCACCAGGCCCCACTCCCGGCCTCACCCACTGACATCGCCCCCTTCCCTCCCCCGAGACTCCCAAGAGAAACCGGAGGCCAGGGTGGCAGGGCAGGCCCAAAATAACGCCCTGCCGCCAGGACCTCCTGTGGCCTGGGAGGCTTCAGCTGCTCCCAGCCACAGCTGTCTCCAAGCCCAGACCCCAGGCCCTGGCCCAGGCCTCTGCAGGTCTGGGGCAGGGATGTCTCCACCCGCTGCAGGGACATCTGCTGTGGCCGCCAGGCAAGAGGAAAACAACGATGGGAACTGGCAGGATTTGAACTCGGGCCCGTCTGATTCTAAACCCCACATTCCTTCCACTAGGCCTGAGTGCACACACTCGAGCATACACATACACGCACGCACGTCCACCCCACGCCCCGTGCAACGTAAACAGACGCCGACTCCCGAGGGTGTCACCGGTAAACATGACAGCACTCATTCGGGCAGGGTGACCAGGCTGGGCAGGACTGAAGAATCAGAAACCTGGGAGCCCCACCCCACTAGTGAGTTTGTTTACCTGATTTCAGTCTGACGAGAACTCTGAAAAGTGTTTACAGACAGGTGGTAAAATTGGTACCCAGCGTCCCCTTCCCCGGGCTCTGGCTGGCTAAAACGGAGCAACCTGACCTGAAGCTAAAAAAGATGCTTTGATACTTTTTGCTACTCCCGTCCCTCCCACCTCAACCCTCCCTTACCTCTTCCCCTGTGTCCTCTGCGTCATGGTCACCGGCCCTTTGAGCCCCTGTAAGAAGCCCTCATGCTACCCGGGAAGTTCCTATTCTCAGGTTCTGGCTCTTGGGAGCCCCCAGCTCAAGACAAAGACAGGGAGGCGGGCCTGGAGCAGAGCCAGGTCTGGAGTGATAAACTGGAGCCGGCTGGATGAATAAACGGAGGGTCCATACGTCAAGAGGCAGGTCAAGGGCATGATGTCATCCGTCCTTGCAGCGGCTGGTCAGGCTCCCTCATGGCCCTCTGGCTGGATTTGGGCGCTCAGGGTCTGGTCCCAACCTGGATAGCTTCCCTCCTCCCCAGTGAGGAAGCCAAGACTTCCTTTATTTCTATGAGAACTGCCAGCCCACCACACACTCCTTCCCAGCGCCCTCTCTGGAGATGTGGGGTCAGAGCTCACAAGGTCACCAGGACTAACACACACACACACACACACACACACACACCGGATGGAGTGTGTCAAGGGCCTGGCTTCCAGATCTCTGGAAAAACTCAGCTCTGCCACCCACCTTGTGACCGTGGACAAGCCCCTAACCTTCTCCCAGGCCCTGCAGGTGAGTGGGAGCTCCATCCGATTAGCTTCACCCGATGGCGTGGGGGGGTGGGGGGGGGCGGTCGGCCATCTCATAGGTGGTCAGCGGTGCTGACCTGAACTTGGCTTAAGGAGAAGATCACAAAAACAATAACAACCCTGGCTCTCCTCCAGAAGCTGCAGGAGAGCTAAAGGAAGCAGCACAAACTGAAAAGCAGTCTGTAAACTCTTGGAGGTTTTGTAAACAGAATCCTCCCCCTGCATTGACAGCAGCCGGGCTGGCCCTGCCTCTCTCCTGGGGGTGAGGGCAGTGACCTGGCGAGAGATGGAGATACCAGCCCAGAAGGGCTTCTCACAGGCTAGGGACTATGAAGGCCATCTCTTTCTAGGTCATTCTAGCCCCCAGGGGCAAGCATAGCTGCCCAGGGCCCTACACCAGCCATCCAGCCCAGTCCTCATTGGTCTCCCACTTCTGCCCACCATCCTGCGTGTCCCAGGGACCTCTGGCCCCATCTTGTCCCCTCTCCTAAGGCCCAGAGGAAAGCAGCCATGGGCTAAGAAGGGAGAGAGGGTCTCTAAGGAGTGGAGGGAGACAGACCCTCTTTTTTTTTTTTTTTTTTTTTTTGTGGGCATCACTGCCTCTGGTGGTCGTGGGCGTTACTCAGCCGCCACTGGATTTGAACCGCCAAGCCCGCGGCTTGCAGTTCCGCACTCAACCACTTACGCCACCGGGGCTCAGCCCCGACCCTCTTTTTTTATAGGCCAGCTAAATGGAGAAGATCATCCACATAAAAACCAGACGAGCAGCTCTACCTGGCTCCGGGCTGTCACCTGACCAGAGCTTTGCTCAAGCCACTGCTCTTTATGGAACTAAAACTCAGACTAATTCTTGATTCCTCCTTATGAGAGTCCAAAACACCGTGGACCTTATTGGTTAGCTGGACGTGGGGAGGGGGGGGGCCTCGCTTCATTCCACTGAACTTCAGCCTTCTTATCCGTCCACCTTCACGGGACAGCTGCAAACTCGAGCTGAACCGTGTGTGAACTTGGACTCAAGGAAGCACTCCGGGTTGGGTTGGCTGGTTTGCCTTTTTTCCTCTGTAAGTTGAGGCAAGCGAGATTGATGAATCCACCAGTGGTACAGGAAATCTTATACTTAGAAACCATTCTTTAAGTGTTTTGTATTTGATTTGGGGGTGCAATATTTGCTCTCTTTTGACCCTAGAAGCAGCCGTGGTGGTGTAGTGGTTGAGGCATTGGGTTACTAACCTCCAAATCAGCACTTCGAGCCCACCAGCTGCTCCTCAGGAGCCAACAGAGGCTTCCTGCTCCCACACAGATTGACAACCTCAGAAACCTAAAGGCTGTGCTGCTCTGTCTGTTAGGGCTACCCTGACTTAGACTGTTCTTCAATATTGGAGCTTAGTTTTTTTCTCTTGCTTTCCCTGAATATTAAAAGAAGGTTACTTTCCCTATATCTGTCGTGCTGCCAGGAGAGTCACAGTGGAATTAAATGAGTGCTGCATGTCAAATGGATGTGCTGGCTGCAATTTATAAAGCCCTGACCTCTGAGGAGGGGTCCCCAGCAAAACCCTGACCCTAGGACCTCCCTGCAGGCCCTGCCCCCACATTCCAGCCCCTGCCCTGGGCCCTGGGGTGGAAAAGGGATGCAGAAGGCAGCTGGGTGGTGGGCAGCCGTTTTAACCAGTCCCTAGAGCCCTGCCTGGCAAACGGAGAAGGCGGGGGGGGGGGGGGCAGGAGAAAGTAGCCACCTTCCTCTGAGAGGTGTGTGAGCACACACACACACACACACACACACAGGCACACACACCCGTTGTTTACAGACTATCTGCACCTTGAGGGAGTTCCTTGAGGGCAGAGTTCAGACAAATGCCCCAAGTGGGCAGGGAGATGACTGTTTGAAACACAAAGCCCAGGCACCAAGGCCAGGAGACCGGCTCAGTAACACAGATTCGGGGCCCACTCACACCCCCCCACCCCCATCCTGCAGCCTCACACACACAGCCAACACCGGACCCCCTGGAGCAGCAGGGGGGCATCACTCCACAGCCCACCAAGTCAGAACACTCCCCAATCAGCGTGTCTTGCCCACAAGCGGGAGACGCTGCAGGGCTGTGTCCCTCGTTGGGGCAGGCAGAGGTGGGGGTCCAACCACCTGCGGTATGAGCCCACCCTCCAGTCTCCGGCCCCCTCTCGGCCCTGCGGAGGTCCCAGAGGGTTACGGGGCTTTGCTACTCGGCGCCTTCTGGTGGAGAGCGAAGGTGTCTGAGAATTAAAGGAAGGTGTGTGTGTATGTTACAGAGGAGGCAGGACCCCGGCTCAGCACAGGGAATCCTGGTGGCGCCAGGCTGAAAGCCCTCGGCTGCTCTGAGTGAGGTGGGCAGAAGGGGCCAGGATGTAGCAGCCTGCTTCTGTGGTGACCCCAGCCTCGGAAGGCCTGTGGGGCAGTTCTCTCTGCCCTAGAAGATGGCTCAGTGGCCTCTGGCTAGGAGCTGCGGGGTGGTGGTGGTGGATTTCAGCTTCCAGCATTATGCATGTCCCCACCCCCACCCACCCCGCCCCTGCTGCACGCACGCTGTCCCAGCCTTCGCAAGTGCACCTCGGTCCCCCTCTCCGACTGCGCCCCACCCCACCCCACCCCCCGTCGCCAAACTTCCCAAGCGCCCGGCAATCTCTCCCCGAAGAACCAGAACTCACCACCCCCACCCCCACCCCCAGGCGCTCGCAAAGTGACAAAGCAGCCAGTGCCCGGGCTGGCCGGACAGACACTTGTTCAAAAACAACCGTCACACCCTCCCCCAGACCGGACCCCAGGATGTGGGAGCCGGGCCCGGGCCGACAGGTTGCCTCCCCTCCGCCCCCGACCCTGCCGGGCGCCGCAGCAACGAAACCCCAGTCGGGGGAGGGGGCGGGGAGAGGGCGGAGGGGACCCCGCAAAGGAATGCGGCCGAGTCCGGTCTGGGGGCGGAGGCGGCCGACGGGGCGAGCTTGGAGACAGCTCGCGGGGGCAGGCGGGGGGAAGACGCGCGCGCGCGCCGGGAAACTTTCGGGGCGACTTCCGAGAAGCCGGCGGGACACGTTCCCGGAGGCCGGCCGGAGTGGCTCTCCCAGCGCCTCTCGGCTGCAGCTGCCCACCCCCCGGCCCACCTTCCCCGGCGCCCCTCTCTGCCCGAGGGTCCGGCCGCCCGGGCCATCCCAATCGTCCCCAAAGTCCGGGTCCCGGGAGCCGGCGGACCCACTGTCCCCCCCTCCCCATCAGACCGCAGGGCCGGCCGTCGCGGCCCCGCGCCCTCCTCCCACCCCAGACCCACCGTGGGTGCTGGCGACTCCGGGGGGCAGGAGGGCGAGGAGCAGCCCCCAGCGGCACCAGGCCGCCAGCTCCATGGCGCTCACAGCGGCTCGGGCCCCATGGCTCCGGCCCGACCTGGCTGCGCGGGGCGCGGGGCGCGGGGCGGCGGGGCGGGCGCCCGGGGAGGGGCGCGCGGCGGCGGGGCTGCTCCGCGGCGCTCGGGCCGCGCTCGGGAGACTTGCGGCTCCGCGGCCGCGCTCGCACTTCCTCCTCCCCCCGCGGCCCGGGCCGCTGTGATTGGGAGCCGCGCGCCGCCGCTCCCCCCCTCGCCTCCCCCTCCTCCCCCCGCCCCCCGCAGCATTCCAGCCCGGCGCGGGGAGTGGCGACGCGCGGCTCCACTTTCTCCCTCCCCGGGCGCAGGCCGCCGCCGCGCCGCGCTGCCAGCCGATCCCCGCCCGGCACGTCCGTGCGGAACCCCCGAGAGCCGGGGACGCCCCTCCCTGCCCTCGGGGCGCGGGGGTCGGGGCGTCGGGGGACCCCCTGGGCCATCCGGAACGCTCTGGAGAGCTGCCCCTGGTGCCATCGGAAACATTCCTGGCGAGTTTGGGTCCTACGCTGCCATCACATGGCTGTTGAGCGCGGGGTCCCATAATGGGTTTCCCACTTGGCGCTCCGGTAGCCTGGCCCAGGCGAGAGGGATGCGGGCTGTCTTGAACTTGGGGTTTCCCCGCGCTCCCCAGACTCCCCGTTTCAATCCTGCAGTCTGCAAAGCACGGTCCTAAGCCCAGGAGGTCAGCGATTGGGGGCAGGGGCGGGGGCGAACCATTAAATTGATGGGCCCTTCCTTCCCATCGGTAGAACTGCCCTTTTATTTCTTTATGGGCCATGGAGAACCGGACTCAGTCCACGTGTCTCCTCCGTCCTTGGTCTTTTATTACTCTGCTCAATTCCATCTCCCACTCCAGTTCCCCCCCCCCCCACCAAGTCCCTGCCCCTCAGGTCCGCTGCGGGGGGAGGGGGGGCACAGGAGGATGGAGGAAGACATGTATTTGCTGGCACACCCCCGTGTGGGACATTTTACACTGACCAAGTACTCGTTCTTTACTTGAATTGAAAGCGAACTGTGCATTCTGATTTTTTTTAATTTTTTAATTTATTTATTTTGGGGGGGCCATCACTGCCCACTGGTGGTCGTGGGAGCTACCCAGCCTTGCTCCTGGAGAGCTGCTGCTGGATTTGAACTGCCAAGCCAATGGGCCGCAGTCCCGCACTCCACCACTACGCCACCGGGGCTCAGCCCGCATTCTGATTTTTATTTGCTAACTCTGGGGAACCCACATGGCCACTCCAGCCTTAGAGATAAACTGTGCTACTCAAAAGAGGGTGGGAGCACCGACTGGGGACCTGAGACTAAAGGACACTTTTTGGACCCATAGTGCCCCTGTGGGCACTTTAACAGGAGAAGAAAAAAGAAAGGCCTGTCTCTCTTCCTCGGGGCCGCTGGTGCTTTTGAACTTCTGACTTTAAGGTCAGCCAAGCACATAACCACTAAGCCACCAGAGTTCCGGAGCCCAATACTAGGCAAAGAGTCATTATTACTCAATAGATGGTGCCAATTGTGGTTCTACTGGAGCAGATCTGGGCTTTGTGGGGCTTGGAGCGTGTAAGCATTGGGGCCCTCTTGTTCAGAAAGGGGATAAACCAAAATCAAACTCATTGCCATCGAGTCCATGCCGACTCTCAGCAGCCCTAGAGGGCAAGGTAGAATGAAGTCCCCCCGTGGTTTTCAGAGATGATCACTCTTTTTTGGGGAAACTTTGTTTGTTTGTTTGTTTTTGGGGGGGCATCACTGCCCTCAGGTGGTGGGAGTAGGAGGCCCAGCCTTTGCTCCGTGGAGCTGGAATTGAACCTCCATCCCAGTGGGCCGCAGTCCCACACACAACCACGACGCCACCGGGGCTCAGCCTCCCGATGATCACTCTTTATGGGAGCAGGAAACCTTATTTTTCTCCCTGGAGTGGCTGGTGCTTTCAAACAACTGACTTGGCAATTCACAGCCCAACTGGTAGCCAAGAGGCCATTAGGGCACCAAAGGGAAGGGAAACAGTTATCAATACTACATGAGGTTCCACTAGAGGGTCATGAAATCAAGTGAGACAATCAAGATCACTTTTCTTTTGAAGAGATAGAACGGAATCACAGAGCATCGCATGTAGGAAGGGTACGTGTGGTTTTCTGGGTACATATCAGTTAGAGATGTAAGTGGATCTACCCCAGAGGTCTTAGTAACACATGCTTGCAAAATTCTGCTATGTGTGGGGACCCGGAGACCCTTTAGAATGGGTGCACACCTTTCAATTTCCTCTAGAGTTAAAAATCTCAGACTCAGGAAGGGAGGGGGAAAAAAAGAAGAGCTGATACCAAGGACTCAAATGGAAGGTAAATGTTTAGAAAATAATGATGGCGGGCTGAGCCCCGGTGGCGTAGTGTTTGTGCGCGGGACTGCGGCCCACTGGGACGGAGGTTCAATTCCAGCAGTGGGGCTGGGCCTCCTACTCCCACCACTGGAGAGCAGTGATGCCCAAACAAACAAACAAAAAAATGATGGCGGGGAGGAGACGAAGCAGTGAGGGTGTCGTGTAGCAATGATGAAATATATTACTTTCCTTTAGTTCTTCAATGCTTCCTCTCCCCCACCCCCCCACCGCCCACTGTCATGATCCCAATTCTACCCTACATATCCGGCTAGACCAGAGGATGTGCACTGGTACAGATAGGAATTGGAAACACAGGGAATCCAGGACAGATAAACCTCTCAGGACCAGTGATACTGGAAGGGTAGAGGGAAGGTGGGGTAGGAAGGGAAAACAGATTATAAGGATCTACATATAACCTCCTCCCTGGGTATGGACAACAGAGAAGTGGGTGAAGGGAGACAACAGACAGTGTAAGATATGACAAAATAGCAATAATCTAGAAGTTACAAAGGGTTCATGAGGGAGGGGTGAGCGAGGAGGGAGGGGAAAATGAGGAGCTGATACCAAGGGCTCAAGTAGAAAGCGAATGTTTTGAGAATGGTGAGGGCCACAAATGTACACCTGTGCTTGACACAATGGATGGATGAGAGTTGTATGAAGCTCCAATAAAAGGATTTTTTTTTAAAGAAAAGAATGATGGCAACATATGTACAAATATCCTTGAGACAACTGGTGCATGGATTGTTAGAAGAGCTGTAAGAGCTGAGCCCTGGTGGCACAGTGGTTGAGTGTGGGACTGAGGCACACAGGGTTGACGGTTCAAATTCAGTAGCAGCCCTCCAGGAGCAAGGCTGGGCTTCCTACTCCCACCTAGGCAGTGATGGGGGGTGGGGGAAAGGAGCTGTAAGAACCCCAAATAAACTGATCTTTAAAACAAAAGAAATCAAGCTCACTGCCACCAGATCAAGCCCTATTCAAAGGAACCTGCTGTAGAATTTCTCAAGGCTGTAGATCTTTCCCGGAGCAGATAGCTTCATCTTTCTTTTGTGGAGCAGCTGGTGCCCTTGAACCCCAGACCTTGGGATTCGCAGCCCAGTACTTACCTCGCAGCGGCACCACCAGGCTCCTTCCTTTGCTGGCTGCCTGGCATGTTTAATCTTGAGAGCTAGGTTTCAGGAAATTGGGGCTCAAAAGTGTGAAGCAATTTGGCCAGGACCATTTTAGAGCCGACTGGAGAAAATCTGAACATCCAGTCCCTCCTGTGCCCTCGTGCAGCCTAAAGTCCCTGCCTGTCCTGCAGCTTGTCAGTGGATCAGAGTAAGGAGAGGCTGACTGGACTCTAGGAGTCACTTGCTAATCACACATCCTCTTGGTTACTATATAGGTCTGCTGGGACAGAAACATCACAAGGGGGTGATTTCCAGAAACAGAAAGTTATTTTTGCCCAGTTTAGGAGGCTAGCACTCGGGCTATTTTTGCCCAGTTTAGGAGGCTACACTCGGGCTGCTGGCTTCAAGGAAAGGCTCGCTTTCTGTTCTGGAGAAAGGTCCTTGTGCTTCTGGGCCACCCCGTGTGATGGTATCTATCTTACCCCACCTCTGCTTGCTCAAGCTCTTTCAGGTCTCAGCAGAGTGGGACCCATAATGCTCTCTCCACCCCCTCATTTACATAGCAAAGCCAACCTCTTCCCCAGGAACAGAGAGGCTGGGATTGACAAACCTCATGTTTGGGGGACAGGACCCACGCCAGACACACCTCAGGGGCAGGCACCTGGGTCAGTGAGTGGACATGGTCTGGGGGAGCCACAGGAAGTTAGGGCCAAGTTGGGGTCAGAGTCAGAGGTGTATCTTCTCACCCAGTGTCAAGAAGGGCTCATCCAGTGGGAACAGCTGCCACTCTCGGTCCTGGACCAGGGTCCTCAGGGCACCAGTAGTCCTTGAGGCGACAGAGAAGATGGTGTGATGAGCCCCTTTTGACCAAACTAGCACCCCAAGAGTCCCAGAGGAACTTGTCCACGGTCACAGGGCAGAAGTGGAAATGACAGACCCTGGCTTTTAGGACCAGGGAGCCTTTGGAATGGGGTCTCTTTAGCCTTGAGATCCCCAAATGAGGGGTACCCTGAATCTCCCACTCCCCAAATCCATGCCGGGGTGGGAGTATGGGAGCTAAAAGATACTCTTCCAAGAATTCTGGGTAACTCCCAGCCCTTCCCTGCTCTCAGAGATTCTGTGGAGGGGTCCACAGGCAGCCCACCCTCCCAGCATCCTAGGTCCCTGGAGAAAGGCGTGCCAACAAGCAGGCCCCAGTGGGCTGCCCCGTGGGGCGGAGCCTGAGCCTGCAGGCCAGAGAGGGGGTGGGGAGGAGCCGGGGTCAGAACTCACGCCCCGGGGAGGAGGCTCCAGAGGGGCAAATCTCTCTGAGAGAATGAGCCCTTTCAGAGCCGGGAAGGAAGGGGAAAAGCCATGTCTGCTGCTTGACAAGAGGAGAGGAAGGGGGGGCAGGGGGGCTCGGCTGATTCGATTCTCCCCACTGTCCCTCCAGCAGAGCCTGGCAGGAG